>SKCR01038574.1:0-246451 GCA_019454045.1 Zanthoxylum bungeanum | reverse complement strand
TCATTTTTTTTTATCATTTTATGTTTTCTATTGTAATAAATTTTGTTATTTTATTTTTATATTAATAAAGATATCCTTGTTATAATTTTTTATTTCAAATATGTAATGATATTCTTTTGTTAATAAAAAAATTAATTACTTTTGTAATGAAATTTAGATTGAAATTAATTTGTAATGTCAATATTGTTAGAATTAGTTTTTAAAACTAATTATAATGAAATATTTTTACTATTTTAACCTTTAGCGTCGAAATATTTCGTCGCTAAAGATCTTAAGATTCGAAATAAAATTTTGACACGAAAATTTAGACGAGAAAGGTATTTAGCATCAAAAATCGTTTTCGACGGTACATATAAGTACATTTAGTGACAAAAATATTTCATCGCTGAAAATATATTTTTAGCGCTGAAATCGATTGTTGATGTTAAATACCTTCCTCGATCAAGCTTTCGCGTCAAAATTTTACTTCGAAGGCTTTTAGCGTCAAAATTTTATCTTTTAGCGATGAAATTTTTCGACACTAAATATCAATTTTCTTGTAGAGATTTGGCATAATTAATTACCTATCTAGATTTGTATAAACATATGGTGTCACCACATATATGGTTGGTTTATATGTTTTGACATAATTAATTCCTGAAATATATTAACTAAGTAATAATGACAATTTATATATTTTAAAAAGTAAGATTTCTCTATATTTGAAATATTAAGAGTGGATCCCGTAACCCTAGTATTTTAATTTATTATTGCATCTCAATTTAAAAATTGTCCATCACTTCAATCAATTCAACCTTTTATTTTTACTAGAATAATTAATTTATTTTACTTAATCTATTTCTTATGGATCGACTTACGAGATTATTTTATTTCTTTGACACTCTTATACTTGGGAGTAAATAACCACTTTGTCAGTGTGTCAAGTTTTTGGCGCCGTTGCCGATAATATAATTTAGTAGATAAATTAGTAATTTAATATCCTTGTATTTTTTTTTCTTTTTATTTTTTATTCATTATTTTTATTATTTTTATATTTTCTGCATCTCACTTTTTTCTTCTTTCCATTTGTGTAGATCCAAGATGTCATTATTGATCCTAAAAGAATTCTGAACCATGACATCTCACATATAGACAAACCATGTACTTGATTTTTCAAGGTTACAGGAGATAGAAAACTCAATTAAAATGGAGCTTGTATTTTGGCAAAGATTTTATTGAACCATCCTTATCTAGAGATTCTTCCATAATTTTTTGTGAGAATCTAGTTCAAGAAATTGAGACAGCTGAACGAGAAATTCAATTGGGATATGAATTGACAAGAATCCGGAGTCATTTTTAGGATCTAATCATTTCTTTTGTCAATTATTTTTATTTTTTCTCTTGTTTATTAATTTTCTTTTTGTAAGTATTGCATTTGTATATTTAAATTTTAGCATATAGACTGCATTTAGATTACATGAGACATTAGTCTCAATCATCTAGTGGTAGATTAAATAAAGAGTCTCAAACACGTTCACCGTCAGTTAAAATGGCCGATATCCAAAATGAAAACCCATGAGTCTCAGCATGAGGATCTTAATCATCCTAGGATACTCAGAGAATACATGAATCCCACTAGAACAATATCACTATATTGCAATGTTTTCCCCCCAAATACTTCACATTTCAATTTTAAACTAGGTGTCATCCAACTTTTACCCACATTTCATGGTTTAGCATCAGAAAATCTTTATCAACATTTAACGGAATTCGAAGAGTTATGTAATCCTTACACATACTAAAATTACAGAATGGATATAATTCGACTCAAGTTTTTTCATTTTTCTGTAAAGGATAAAGATAAAATTTGACCGAGAACCTTAAGTCAGGATCCATCAGAACATGAGATGATTTACAAGAGGAATTTTCTGAAAAAAAATTATTTCCCTCTCACAGGATAACCTTTTAAAGGAGAATCACAACTTTCATACAAAAGTCGGGGGAAACACTTTACCAATGCTGTGAGAGATTTAAAAAAATGTTAAATGTTTGTCCGCATCATATCTTTGAAACATGGAGCTTGGTTTCCTACTTTTACGAGGGTTGAACACCCCAAAGTAGACAAGTAGTGGAAATAATGTGTAATGGTGAATTCAGGGAAAACAGTCCTGAAGATGTACTAGATTACCCATAACATATAGCAGAAAATGCATAACATTGGGACATAGTTGGCACTTATGAGGCGTCTGTAAAACCACAGTCTCTGGTAGATGTATGTTTAACCTTAGGAAAGACCATGACTTTTCTGCTAAATATGCCTCTGTAGCTAAAAAAGTTTAGACATTAGAAATGAGAAAGAGTGATAATGTCAAGTCAATTCAAGAAGTCATATGTTATATCTGTAATTCAAATGAACATGTCACACAAGTTTGCCCAACCTTGCCAGCCCTGCAGGAATGTCTCCATGACCAAGTCAGTTTCATAAACACCTTCAAGAGAGAAAATCCAAACTCATACTCCCAAACCTATAATTCTGATTGGAGAAACCATCCAAACTTCAAATAAAGGAATGCCAACCATTCACAACCATCGCAACAAGACAACCATTCACAACCATCGCAACAACCTCTCCAGATACACCAAAATTTTCAAAATTCTCAGAATTATGCACTATATGTCCCGCCATCAAGGAAAACCCTTGAAGATACCTTGCATACATTCATTGAGAAACATAAAGCCATCAATAACCAAAATGTTCATACATTGAGTGTTTTGAAAGATACTTTTGCAAAAATCACATCTGCATTGACCATTAATGAGAAATGAAAGTTTCCTGCACAACCACAACCAAACCCTAAGAGTCATCAAAACCCTCACGATGCTAGTTATGGTAGTCAACACATAGACCTGGTTAAATCTGTTATTACTCTTGCAGTGGTAAGGTAATCCAAAGAACTATTCTTGAAAGCATGTAAAGACTAATATTTAATCTTCTCTTATATTCGTCGTTGTCTTGATTCAATATAGAGAATCTCATCTTGATTGGTACATTTAATACTTTACCCCATATTTTATGATAGAGTAACTTAAATCTGGACTAATTATTGACAAATTTTCTTACCAACTTTATTGATGGTTTAATATAATTTGGCATAATTGAGTACCTATATGGACTTGTCATAAATAAATGTTCTTGCCACCTATATGGTTGGTTTTATATGTTTTGATATAATTAATTCCTAAAATAAATTAATTGGGTAATAATGAAAATTTATATATTATAAAAAGTAAGATTTCTCTATATTTGAAATATTAAGAGTAGATTCTCTAATCCCCAGTATTTTAATTTATTATTTCATCCTAATTTAAAAACTACCTATCACTTCAATCAATTCGGCCATTTTATTTTTACTCGAATTATTATTTTATTTTATTTAATCTATTCCATGTGGATCGACCACGAACTTACTAGGTTATTTTATTACTTCAACACTCTTATACTTAGGAGTAAAAAACCACATTGTGAGTGCGTCAATTGGTGCCACATAAAACATCGCGAAAGACATAAAAATGTCAAATAAAATCATGTAAATGTGACATATAAAGTGGAATCATAAACTGTATACATGAAATTATGAAGAATGTCAACTGAAAACTAAAATCATAACACACGGAAGATGACAACCGAAAGCATGTAAACATGACACACTAAGAACGTAAGTTGTGACATGTAAACATGACACATAAAAGACATCAATAAGCTGAGAACATGAAAACATGACTGAGAAAATGCAAAATATAACATAAGTGAAAAATGAACTACACAATAAAAACACAAACATGATCTTGAAATCATGGTCAAAAATTGAAACTTAAAATGAAAACGTGCACTTTAGAAACATATAGTGTGCTCACACAGTAACCATAATCTTACACGTACTGGCTTATGCATACGAGCTCATACAATGTTCATTAACTATTTTGGAATAGGTGTAGGATGAACATCATCCGAAAATAATCATAACCAGTACATCTAATCATGGGAACATGCTATTGAAAATGAAATTTATAAACACGTGGCACGTAATCGTAAGTTGAAAATGTCACATGAAAACATAACTAAAAACATGAGTCGGGACTTGAATTGAAGACATAAACCGAACAAATAAATTGAAAACATAAAACATAGGAATAGAGGAAAAATCCATTCACCAACACTCACGACCTAATGAGTTCGTAATCAGGGTTATCACCCTTCCCGGAACATCGCATATCGCCCTACAAAATCCACAACCGAGGGAAGAAAACACCAAAGATCCCAAAGAACCAAACTTGACATTGACCTACAGTCAAATCCTCTATTCCAAAAGATGGAACTTCGATAATATGTAGCAACCTCTTACTCGACAAGTAAGTTAGCAACCTTTTAGGCAGCCAATAATGGCCCAACTCCAAAACTTTAGTCCAACAAGGTTCCAATCCTACGTCGGTATCAATGTGGCACTATCATAATCTCGTCACAGACTATTACAACTAACTATGTATTATATTACCAGAATTTCGCTCTAAGATGATACATATGGACCAAAATATTAAAAACACGAAAATAAATCTAAAAATATTTCCTCGACAATGTCACATCTCAAAGAAAGTAAAGTTGGCACGCTGATACCAAAAATGTTGTCACAACCCAAAACCAGGGCCAATGGCAACAAGGTAAACAAATGAAAAAAATTATAACAAGACCAGTCAAACGGTCAAAAGTCACACCAAATCGGTCAAATAGTCAAACCATGACTTAGTCAAATGGACCAAAATGTAAAAACTCAAAAAATGCCACGGAGATTTAAAAAATATATATAAAAAAAATCATATGGATAATATCCAAAATGTTCCCATAGATAAATATGAACACCTATCGTGAAATAAATAATTAAAATTGAAATAATTGTCCGACTATGCAATGCATCACCAAAACAACTATACAGTCTTATAATCTCAAATACAAGCCAATTATCTCCAGGAATAGTCCAACACTGAAGAAGCAAAGAAATCTACTCAAGACAATTGAACACTCTTGAGGAATCAAACTCGTTCCTCGCTCTCCGTACCTCTAAAACGACAAAACACACCTGCAAGCTCCGAAGCTCCAATATCTAATCTGAAATGTTAATTTGAGGGGTGGAGAAAACTACATGCTTAGTAGGGATTAATGTACTCACCTAAATTAATTTTACCAAAACCCTATATGGTTACTAAAGATATATAAATATATAAAACAATGTGGAGGATGTGAGTTAAGAAATAAATATAATTTTTATATTTTTTCAATATAAATAAAATATACATCCTCAACAATATTAATCATTTAAATAAAAACTTGTGAGTGAAATGCCATAAAGGCCCCGTAACCAGACTCCTAACACTGGAGCTGTAAACAAACAATGTGCCAAATAGAACCCCATAACAATTCATATCAAATAGGAGTTGTGAATAACCAATGTGCAACAATGAGGCCAGATAACAAACATGATCATATGCCATGAAGGGCTCATCATGATAAAATGCACAACGAGGCATTAATAAATAAACCCTACATAGGTTCAGGATTCTCACTCAGGGACGCGTCATTACAGACCAAATAACGCCATTCTGGGGTTGAGTAATAGTTTCCGCAACGGGACAATCGGGGTCAATAAGGTGGTCTAAAACATGGCTCAATCCAAGATGCACTACAAGAAATAACATCTTTAGTGGCGAAATTTTAGTGGCGAATTTTATTTCGCCACTAAAAGACTACTTTTAGTGGCGGAATTACATTTCGCCACTAAAAAAACTTTTAGTGGCGGAATTAATGGCGAAAATATATTTCGCCACTAATTCTTCACTTTTAGTGGCGAAATATAATTTCGCCACTGAAATGAAGAATTAGTGGCGAAAAATCCAATTTTAGTGGCGAAATATTTTCCCCACTAATTACCAAAAAAAAATTTGGCGCCCCTTTCACCTTTTCTACAGCTCCCAGAATAAATTTTTTATTTACAAAACAAAAATCCCCAAAATCAATCTTTACCCACCAAAATCACAAAATCCACCAAAATCCCTAGGCATTTCTTCAAACATCCACCAAAATCCCACTCCTCAGCATCAAACGAAACCCACCAGCACTTCTTCGAAAATCCTCAGCACAAGGTCACTTCGGAAAGTAGAGCAGTAGTGGACCGATCTTGAGAGGTATGGTGATATACTTCTAATCTTCTTCATCAAAATCACTTCTTCTCAAGCTATTTATTAGGTGGCAAAATATTCATTTCCCATTATTATTCAATGATTTTGAAATTTCTCAATAAGAAACAGGAAAGCTGCGCGATATATCAAGCGCAGGTAATTAACTATTTTTCTCTGGTTATCTTCTCTTTTCATTTCTATGGATTTCTAGGTTTTTGGGTTTTTTGAAAATAAAAACAGAAAGAGAAGAAATAAGGTCAGGTTGAAAGAAGAAAAGAAGACCCAAAAGATAACATTTTTAGCAAGAGGAAGACGATTCTGCCTGTGGATATTTCAGTTCTTCCACTGTTTAACTTCAGAACCAGAGCTCTTGATGATTTAGCGCCAAGTGAGTTATGTGTTTCTTTGGGTTTCTAGTTTTTGTATTCTTTACGTTTTTGCTATAATGTTAGGAGTAATTGCATTTTGAGAAATTAATTTGCTTCTGGGTTGCTAATTTAGAATTTTGGTCATTGCTTCCTGTACGTGTGTGCAAGTTTTGTTTTTGGTTTGGGTTTCTATTATTAAACTATTGTATTGCACTGTTTTTAGTTCATGAATTTTTTTTTTTTTTGGCAATTATCCTTTTTTTTTTTTCAGGTTTGGTTTCTGTTAAATCTTCTTCCTTTTCAGCTGGGTATGTTTGTTTTGTATGGAGAAATGATTTTTTTTTTTTTACTTGGTTCTTGTATTTAAGAGTTAGTTGTGTTGAGCTCCTGGATGTGAAATTATGATTTCATGGATTGTTGGATTAGAGAGAATCTACAATTATGCCATTTCGGGGTCTAAAGTTCTGAATTTTAATGGATGGGTTGCAAAAAGTATGAAGCTTTAACTGAGATTCAAGAAGCTTGTATAGATAGATATTCATGAATTTGTCTATTTATTTAAATGAGACACTAAGGAACTTTCATGGATATCTTGTTAATATGGGTTCATTAAAATCCTTTCTTTCAGAGTCTAACAGATGATAATAGTTTAACTTGATAAGATTTGAACTTGCAGATATTAAGTTTAGCATAGATGATATTGAGTGGAGTTTATTGGTCTCTTTTGGATGTTGAAAGGAAGTGGTCTATGTTTTTTGGAAAATAAAGATCGAGTAAGATTATTTGTTGGGCCTATTGTGAAGTTGTGCTTCTGTTACTTGTATCTATTGTCTGTAAGCATGATGATTGGAAGATATGAACTCGGTTTATATGGAATGAAAGTCATATTCATAATTAATTTCTTGAAGATGGGTTTTGAAATAAGGCAATAGAGAAGTTTCTGAAGCTATATTATTTCTTTATTTTTATGAGAACTATTTGTTTATAATATTGGAGGAGATTAAAGGTGAGGCCAATATTTGGAGTTAAGAACTTCGAGTATTCTTAACCACAAATACATAAATTTATGCCTATAAAATTACCTAATGATGACATTAATTCTTAATTCTTTCTTGATTTTTCTTTCAGAGCTAGCACATTCTCTAGTCGGAAAAGTATTGTCAGTTGAGAAGGTATGCCTTGTTATGTGTATTTTTTTGGTTTTTATTTTCATATTCTTATAAACCATATTTGATATTGCATGTTTATTTGGTGAATTCAAATTAGGATATTACAGAGGAAGCCAAATAAGGTGTTTCACAATGAATAGAGAGTGGATTAATCATAAAAGTTTACTAGATTGATGGAAGATGCCGAGCAAGAGTTATTTCCTGGTTGTAAAAGTTTCTCAAAGTTAGAATTTATTGTTCATATTCTCCATTTAAAATGCATCAATGGTTGGAGTGATAAATCTCTAACTATGTTGCTTGGCCTTTGAGAAAAGCCTTCCTTCATGATGAAAAATTTCCAAAAAAATTCCTATGAAGCAAAAAAATACACACATGATTTTTGTTCTTGGTATTGTTTTTGCAGGGAGGAATACTACTTGGCCCATCAGCTTTGGAGGGTCTTGTATCCGGCATTTTCCTTCCACTTTACTTTGTTTCCAGTGGATTGAAGACCAATGTAGCAACCATCGAAGGGCTTCAATCCTGGGGTTTCCTTGGTTTAGTTATAGTGACAGTATGTTTTGGAAAGATCATTGGTACTGTAACTGTATCCCTTGCCTGCAAAATTCCTTTCAAGGAGGCTCTAGCATTGGGGTTCCTAATGAACACTAAAGGCTTGGTGGAGCTCATTGTCCTCAACATTGGAAAAGACAGAAAGGTAAAAAGAATTATTATCCATGCTCGGTTATTTGATTTTAATTATTGTAGCTGATTGATGTTTTTCTGCAGGTATTGAATGATCAAACATTTGCTATTATGGCTCTCATGGCTGTCTTCACAACGTTTATCACAACACCTTTAGTCATGGCAGTATATAAACCAAATCCAAAAGCAAGTAATAGAGTCACTTACAAGCATAGAACAATTAAGAGAAAAGATTCAGACTCAGAGCTTAGAATTTTTGCTTGTTTCCACAGTGCAAGAAACATCCCCACAATGATTAATCTCATTGAGACTTCTCGTGGGACTGACAAGAAAGAAGGACTCTGCGTCTACGCAATGCACCTGATGGAGCTCTCCGAAAGGTCATCTGCACCCTGGTATTACTCTAAACGTAGTTCACTTCCAACCAAGTTCTGAGATTTCCGGAGAGATTGCTAGAACTGATACAAATGATATAGTTTTTTTGTAGTTTGAAAATAGAATGTAAATTTAGATGTGAGACGAAACCAACAACTTTTGATTTGTAAATTATAATTAGTTGATCATTTGTATGTTTTAATGTAAGAACATAATTTATTTTTTTGCTTGTAAATACAAATATTCTATTTTATATATACTAATGTATTAAAATTTATATTTTAAATCATTTTACAATACAAAATATCGTTTCGCCACTAAAAGTATAATATTTTTGCCACTGAAAGTCTACATTCAGTGGCGAAAGAATAATTCGCCACTAAAATTGACTTTTAGTGGCGAAAATTTCGCCACTAAAAGTCTATAATTTTCGCCACTAATATCAGACTTTTAGCGGCGAATATTTAATTCGCCACTAAAACAGACGTTTAGTGGCGAATATACATACTTTCAGTGGCGAAATAATTTCGCCACTAAAGGTAAGGTTTCAGTGGCGAAATTCAGTGGGTCGCACTTTTAGTGACGAATTAGTGGCGAAAATATATTTCGCCACTAATTGTTTTAGTGGCGAAATTTCAGCTTTTAGTGGCGAAAATTTTCGCCACTAAATGTCAATTTTGTTGTAGTGATGTGCGCCACAACTGGGCTTCACATAAGTAGGTTAATCTAGTTTAATAAGAAGAATAATTAAGTCCCTGTGGGTTCCATTTCCGATATTCTGTTCACTATATTACTTGAGCGATATATGCGCACGCAAATAGCAATCAGTGACCAAGAATCCTTTCAATATGTTAGGTTATGATGATAACGAGGACCCCTCGCAGCTTGCTGCTAAGCTCTCGGCTTCTATGGCTCAGCCGTCGGCTCAATCCAAGCTGCAGGACACTGCTCTAACTAAGTCGGCTAAGCTTCCAACCAAGCCTGTCCATTATGCTTAGGCTGGTAACCTTTTTTCAATTTTTCTTTTACTTTGATTTTATTATAGTTGTGGTTTCAGCTTTATGGATTTTGTTTTTGTTTTTAATTTCAATAAACCCTATTTAATTTATTAAATTATATGTTCCCTTTTTTTGTTCATGCTATATTGAAGCAATAAATTTGAGTATATTGAGCAGTGGTGATGAGCCTACAGACCTGTAACACATAAGAAATTACTTGGTTTTCTTTCAACTAATGCTTCCAATTTCTCGCATGCTAATTATTCTTGCATATACTCACATCACATGGTAAGTGATTCACTGCCTAATCTGATTTAATTCAAAATAAAATTGCTTGTGCTTTCTATTTTTGGTTTGAATTGGGTTTTGATTCATCGATTTAGATCATTTTATTTAATTGTATGAGCTTCTTATTTTAATCTTTGCTTATCTTTGTGGATGTTAATTTACTGTAAATTGAATCTTGTAATTTCTTATGTCGGCTATAGCAGTTGTTGTAATAGATGTTGATCTTGTAAAATGGACAGAGATGTAAAATGGACATAATTTCCCCTGTAAAATGGACTAATCCTCCAAATACAAAAGTAAAAGCTAAACTGAAAAATATCATCATATAAATAGGATCTCCATGATCCAACTCAAAATATTCATACATGATAAAATGTAAATAAAAAAAAAATCAACGTATCAAATATAGGTTCGATGCCTATAATCAAATAACATTTCACATGAGGAAGACGTCTAAAACCTTAATCCCAAGAACTTAACAAAAGACACTATACTATTGGCACAATTTTTCTCTACTTGCAGAAAATGATGATGAACAGAAGATGAAAATGGAATGATCTACTAATCAGCTTGACCTGTAAAATTTAAAGAAATGGGTAAGCTCACGCTTAGTGCAATGGATCACAGTTTAGTGCCGTGGATAAACAAATAACAAGGCGGATCGAATAAGTCTTTCATAATATAAATAAATACATAAAGCTGTAAACCGATATATCAAATATGTACTTGAAATCTTTAATCTTTAATCTCATTTCTCACAAATCTCATTATGCATAAAAATACTCTGTAAAATAAATTTGTTCATTCATCTATATGTACACTCATGACAATATGGCAAAGCTGGCAATATGGGGCATCCCCATGGCAATAACTGGCATATGGAGAAAAACTGACAACATGAGACTTCATCTCCTAGGTACATGGAGTACATCCTAGCATAAAAATCATTTCTAAAATACATGCTTATATATATATATCTCAAAATCATGCAAATTATCATATATCATAAACTCATGATTCCTACATAATAAATATTTGATCCATACTTTCATAGAAAAATATAAATATTTTTAAAACTAAATCATTTCATGCATTACCTTTAAAATTCATTTGAGAAAACATACATATTATATACTTTGGAAAACATTAATGTTACAAGCTTATCCACGCACCTGGGGAGCTGACTATAGAGAAAATATACTAAGTAACAGAACTGTCCATGCCAACAGAATCATGATCACCTAAAAAGACAAAAGAATTTATGATAAGGAACATAATCCTAACTAGAATAGATGAAAGGATATGCAAGAAATGTGACTCGGTTTCTCTCGTAATCATAACGAAATTTCGGTAAAGTTCCGTCTATAATTGGACTTCCATTATACAATTCATAATCAAAAAACTTACATCCTTATTCGATTCACAACATACACATCCATAATTGAATCCAACACCACTAGCCTAAATCTCAGACTCACAATAATTTCCCGCATACAATCTTACACGACCATATTCTCCAATAAAATTTGTCATTCACTTCCAACCGCAAGTTCATCATTTATATGGTCTAAGCAAGTAAATTAATCATGCTTTAAAGCTATTTACATTCCAAAACACATAACATGCATAAATCGAATATAACAATAAATTGTACGAAAATCAAGATTCCGAGGTCCGTTACTACTCGGAATGGTCAGGAAAGCACGGAGGAAAGCTCGGGACGTCAGTGACCATATTATATCCGGCGCGTGTGAGTCACGGGCCGCTCGTCCAGGCCATAAGTGGGCCTCATGCGCCACTGCATGCGGCACGTGTGAGTGCCACGCGTCGATCAAAATTCAAATTTTCCAATGACCAAATGTTCATTTTCCTCTCCCAATTCCAATGCAGCTGACGGTTCGTCAATCGAAGTAAGAATGAGAGTGACTTAAAACCCAGTGGTAGTTATCAGATGAGTTCTAGCCAACCGTAAAAACAAAGTAGATCTTCAGTTAGTCAAAGTTCAGTGAGAGCACCACCTAGTGGGAGTCATAGTGGTTAGCAAATCCAAGCTCGAGATAGAAGATTTCTACCATGTGCTACTTGTGGAAAGAATCATTATGGAGAGTGCATATTGGGTACAAAAGGTTTCTTTTTGTGTGGAGAAGTGGGCCACATGAAGAGAGATTACCCTAATGCTAATGATAACAGTGGACAGAATCAGAGGACAGCTATCCCTTCAGCTCCAAATTTCAGAGGCAGTTATGGTCAGAGTGGGGTTCCAGTTCATACTTCTAGAGCTCACACAGGTATATGTACACAGAGAAAAGCTGCTCCAGGTGGTCAGACTAGCATACCTAGAGGCCAAGCTAGGGTATTCTCTATGACACACCAGAAAGCTTCTGCAGCGCCAGAGGTTATCACTGATATGATGTCTATCTTTGGTCGAAAGGCCCAAATACTTATTGATCATAGTGCTACACAATCTTTTATTTCGAAATCATTTGTTCTGCATGCTGATATTCGAAATCATTTGTTCTGCATGCTGATAGGGAAATAAGTGAGCTAGATTGTGAGTTGGTTGTTGCTACTTCTGTCGAATATTCCATTATAGCTAAACAAGTTTATAAAGGATGTGTAATCGAAGTTGGTGAACATGAGTTGTTAGCAGATTTGATTTGCATAGAGATACATGATTTCGATGTCATTTTGGGTATGGATTGGTTATCTTATCATCATGCTACAGTAAATTATCATGAAAATGAAAATGTTGTGGAGTTTGAATGTCCGGATGGGCAAAAACCTTCCTTCAAAGGGGAAAGACGACTTATTCCATTATATATGATCTCTCTAATACGAGCTAGTAAGATATTGAGGAAATATTGTGATGCTATTTAGCTCAAATGGTATATACTAGTAGGGGTACATCAGAATTACATGGGATTTCTGTTGTGATAGAATTTACTATTGTATTTCCAGATGAACTACCTGGTTTACCACCGGACAGAGAGGTTGAATTAAGCATCGACGAAATTCCCGGTATAATTCCTATATCTCTTGCTCCTTACAAGATGACTCCTGTAGAGTTGAATGAGTTAAAGGTACAATTACAAGAACTGCTAGAGAGAGGCTTCATAAAGCCTAGTTTTTCACCATGAGGTACACCAGTGTTGTTTGTGAATAAGAAAGATGGTTATATGAGATTATATATCGATTATCGACAGTTGAATCGTGTTACCATTCGCAACAAGTGTCATTTGCCTCGGATTGATGATCTTTTTGATTAATTACGAGGAGCCAAGGTATTTTCCAAGATAGACTTGAGATCCGGGTACCATCAGCTAAAAGTGAGAGAAACAGATATACCTAAGATGACTTTTAGAACCCATTATGGACATTATTAGTTCTTAGTAATGCCATTGGGTTAACTAATGCACCAGCTGCTTTTATGGACTTGATGAATCGGGTATTCAAACATTATCTGGATAAGTTTATCATTGTGTTTATTGACGATATCTTAGTGTATTCTAGTAGCGACGGTGAACACAAAGAACATCTAAGAATGGTTTTACAGACTTTGAGAGAGAAGCAGTTGTATGCCAAGTTTAGCAAGTGTGAATTTTGGCTTGATAGAATTGTATTCTTGGGCCATGTCATTTCAGTAGATGGTCTTTTAATAGATCCCAATAAGATAGAAGCAGTGGTTAATTGGGAACCTTCTACCAATGCAACTGAGATACAAAGGTTCTTGGGATTATCAGGCTATTATCGATGTTTTGTCCACAGATTTCCCATCATTGTAGCACCGTTGACGAAGCTTTTGAAGAAGAACACAAAATTTGAGTGGACTGAGGAGTGTCAGCAAAACTTTGATAAGCTTAAGGAGTGTTTGACAACTGCTCCAATTCTTACTCTCCCTTCAGGCAGTGGTGTATATGTGGTGTACAGTGATGCCTCGAGAAAGGGTTTGGGTTCTGTATTGATACAACATGAGAAAGTGATATCTTATACTTCTCGGCAATTTAGGCCTTATGAATTGAATAATCCTACTCAAGCCTCGGAGTTAGCTGTGGTAGTGTTTACACTAATATTTGGAGATATTACTTATATGGAGAAAAATGTCAGATCTTCGCGGATCACAATTCATCTGAATCTTCCTCTCTCATTTCGTGTGCAACTGAGCACACGAATCGGGAAAAATCAGCATTGTCATCTTGTAGTGCTATCATAGAGCTTTGATTTGGCGGCGGGTGGCTCGGGATTGAAATGAAACGATGAGCCGGGATCGAAAAAACCCATGTGCCAAGCCGCTCAACGGTGTTTTGGGGTTTCTGCCGGCCACCACAAGGTTGAGGGGTGGCCGGCGCACCCCTCTGGCCGATCGCGCCTGCCGGCGCGACCAGGCGTCGTCAAAACACGTTTGGGATGGGGGTCGTGAGCTGTGTGAGGAAAATATATGATTTTTTGCAATTTCTAGAAGCTTCTAGGTTGTATAGAAATGTTTTGAAAATTACCAATAGGCCCCACGAATTTGCACTTTGGTCCTTTTTTATAGACCATTTCGGTAATTCTTAAAATTGAGGCCTTTCATGTAAGAATTTCAAAAGTGTTCAACAAAAAAGTTGTTCATCTCGGAAAAACGAGTGTGATGGTTCAAGAATCAACTCAATCGGAGTTCGTTTGAACGTTTTATAGTCGAAAGAAGAAACTTTTACGCATATAACGATAAAATTAGAAATCGTGTAACCGGTTCCTGAAACCACATGTTTTCCAACGCGACTGACCGGCGTAAACACACACGTATAACGCAAGCGTACGTATCGTTCAAGTAGTATAAAAAGTATCGATCCCACGAGGACTTAATATCTAAACTATTAATTTTATGAGGTCAAATGATTACTATTATCTAACAGGTTGATTGATTGATTTGAAATGGTGACGATTCTAAATTTAAAAGCAAGTAAATAAAATTATCGAAAATAGGTTTTAAGAAAATTCAATATTAAAAACTATATAGGGTTGTAATTTCTTTTAATATCATTTTAAAGATGAAGTGGTTATCTTAAAGTTGGGTAATATATTGATTTATTAACCTGGAACACTAAATTATGTAAAAGCCTCTTCCGATGGTCAATTTCAAATACCTAGTATAATCCAATTGAACATATGTCTATGTCAACCAAATTACCTAGATTCATTAAGATTAAGTTCCAATTATGGCTACCCCCACCCGACATGTATATTACTATCCTGTAAGGAAATCTATTAAAGGGTTATCTATCCTCAAGGAAGAGCGTGGACTATTGAGTCTAAGGTCTTAAACTTAAAATCCATATGTCTAGTTCATTTTAAGTTTACTTAATCAATTTTATTAATGGCCAGTTAATTAAAAAGCATTAAGATTAAGACACAATAAATAAATCTTTATATTACTCAAACTATAATCTAACCCCTTATAAACCGGTGATATTAGAATTCATCACAACCTAGATAACTTATTTAGTTACAACACATAACTAGGGCAAGTAAAACTTAAATAAAAAGACATGAAGTAAAAATACGGTAACGTAAATACTGAAAAGTAAATTACAATAAAATAAAATGCTAAGGTAAAAGGAATTACTTTTACTACTACTAATTTAGATATCTCCCATAAAATAATATATAAACTTGTGATAATATTACCAACCGACCAATCTGGCGGTATCCTGATTAAGTCAAATTAAGTCCAACCAGCCATTAAGGCGGTAATATTTGTCCATAAACCAGCCATAAAGGCGGAACCAAAATAAAATTACCAACCGACCAATCTGGCGGTATCCTTGATTAGTCAGGTTAAACCAGATTAAAATTAAATTACCAACCGACCAATATAGCGGTATCCTTTTTAAGTCAAATTTTAAATAGTGAATATATTATTTTTAAGGGAGATTAATCTAAATAGCAATAGTAAAAGAATTACATTTCACCCTAGCATGGGGAAGTTACCTCCTCATGGTGAATAGTAAAAACTGTAAAAAGTAAGAAAGTAAATTACTATTATTACAAAAAGTAATTAAAATTTAATTACAAAACTTAAATTAAAGAAACTAGAGAGAGAAACTCCATATTTACATCAAAGAAATGAGAGAGAATGGTACATCTAAAACTGAAATCTCGAGCTCAATTTATAGACCCCGGTAGGCCTCCCGCGTCGCGACGCCAAGGCCTTTGGCGTCGCTATGCCAGCTTCTGTCGACGTGGCTTGCTAAGGCTTTGACACGTGGCAATTCGGATAAGAAGATAAGACGACACGTGGCGAGGCGGCTAATAGCTCAATTATTATGCTGACGTGGTGATGACGTGGCAAGGCGGCTGAGATCAATTGTCGGCACCGTAGGATTGTGACACGTGTCACGGCGTGATTGGCTGATGATGACGTGGCATGTTGACTCGGTTGACCTACTGACGTGGATGATGATGTGGCAAAACGCGTGGTAGAGTTGACTTGTTGACCGGATGACGTGGCGACACGTAGGATGACATGTGGCACACGTGGAAATAGTAATTGTCGGCACCGTATGATGATGACACGTGGCACGGCGCATGTTAGCAGATCGGCTGTGATGGTGACACGTGGCACGACACATGTTAGCAAAGTCAAACTTCTCAAATTCTGACCCATTGACTCGACGCACGTTTGCAGCTCTGGTGCACGTTAGGCGTCGCGACGCCAAAATCTTTGTCGTCGCGACGCGCCAAAATTACCGAAATGCCCTTTTTGTCAATTTTTCCTGTTTTGCTCCAAATCACCTCCAGAATGACCTGAAACTTTATTTATCTAAAAAATAACACAAAACACATCAAAATATTCACAAGACTCAAGAAACTATACAAAATATTAGGTTAAATGAGTGGGAAATAGTGATATAAATACCACTCATCAGCGACAAAGCTTCATTTTAAAACGTTTCGATCTATTTTCCCACACCTAAACTCTTATTTTTTATTACCATCCAGTTCAAAATCCTTAACCTTAATTCGGAAATCCTCCTACGCTATTCCGAAAAACTCGGAATATTACAAGGACCAATCATCAAATATTACAAAAGAATAGTAATGGAATTTCAGTAGGAAGAAATAACTATTACTTTATATGGAGATACTGGCCTCATAATGAAAACCATGTCACGGTCCCCGCTAAAGAGAATGACGGCTACTGATGCAATAGTTTCCTATTACTAAGTACAAGTTGTGCCATTCTCAACAAACACCTGTTAGTAATTCTAAAATTCAACTATTACTCAATTCTTGCCGCCAGTAAGAGATATATTCCTTTACTGCAAAATTTAAAATAAATACAGGTTAGGCCTTATAGTTCCATGAGGAGGAAATAGAAAAAATGATCAAAGAAATGTTGTAAAGTGAGATGATTCAAAACAACATTAGTCCAGACTCATCACCAGCATGACTAATAAAAAAGAATGATGGTTCTTGGAGGTTTTTTGTGGATTATAGAGCCCTCAACACAACCATTATCAAAGATAAGTTCCCTATTCCTACTGCCGATGAATTGTTAGATGAGTTACATGGAGCTTGTATCTTTTCAAAACTGGATTTACGAGCTAGATACCATCAAATAAGAATGTCACCTGATGACATAAATAAGACAACATTTAGAACACATGAAAGTCATTATGAGTTTCTAGTGATGCTCTTTGGTTTAACAAATGCCCCATTTACATTTCAAACTATTATGAATCACATTTTTAAATCTTATTTTAGGAAGTTTATCATTGTGTTTTTTGATGATATTCCGATTTACAGTATTTTGTTGGATATTCATTTAAACCACCTTAGAATTACTCTATAATGTTTAGCAGATAATCAATTTTTTGCCAAGTTTTAAAAATTTGTCTAGTGATGACATAAATAAGACAACATTTAGAATACATGAAAGTCATTATGAATTTCTAGTGATGCTCTTTGTTTTGACACAAGTATTAGTTTTGCCTAGCTTTTCTAACCAATTTGTAGTGAAAACTGATGCCAGTCAGCGATGATGACATAGGTACAATATTGATGCAGCAGAACCACTCTCTTGCTTTCTTCTGTAAAAAGCTACATTGGAGACTTCATAAGACATCTGCCTATGTCAGGGAGTTTGTGGATATAAGAGGTTATACAAAAATGAAGACTATAACAATTGGGAAGATATTTGTTATTAAAACTGATCACAAAAGTTTGAAAAGCATGATGGAGCTAGTTATACAGTCTCCTGAAAAACAATAGTATCTACCAAAATTTCCGGGATTTGATTATGAGATTCATTACAAGCCTGGACATGAAAATATAGTAGCTGATGCTTTATCCAGGCTACCACAGTTGACAGAAAACCAAGCTCAGTTCTGTACTGTTTATATTCCTGTTTTCAGTTTTAATAATCAGATAAAATATGACACCACTCATTCAGAAACTTTGCAACAACTCTTAGCATGATTTAAAAAAAAAAACTTATGAAGAGTTTGGCTGACAGGCATAGGAGTGACAAGTAGTTTACTGTGGCCGGGTGATTGGGTGTGGCTTAAGCTTCAACCATATCGCCAGAATTCTTTGGCCGAACATTTATCCAGAAAGCTTAGCATGCATTATTTTGGTCCCTACTTAATCACAAATGCATTGGCTCAGTAGCTTACAGTTTACAATTGCCAGCCACCATCAGAATCCATAACGTCTTCCATGTTTCAAAGCTTAAGGCTTATAAGACTTCCCTGCCCCGATGAATACCTTAGTCTACGGCCTTTGGCAGTCATCAGTCATCAAGTTTTGATTCAGTGGCATAATTTACCTGTTGAGGATAGCACTTGGGAAGATATGGCAGTATTCCAGCATGCTTTTCCTGATTTCAACTTTGAGGACAAGGTCCCTTTGAATGGGGAAGGTAATGTTACACGTCAGCGGAAAGTTCAAAGTCAGCAGCAGCAAGTTCAAGACAGTCAACAGCATTCCAGACCTCAATGAATCATTTCTAAACCATGAAAATATCAGGATTTTATATCAAATGTAAGAAAATGGTAGCAAAGTTTGTTAGAAGGAAGTTAGTTTTGGCGCCAAAATTTGTTAGGTAGTTAGTAGTTGTTAGAAATCAATTAGCAGTAAAATAGACTACAGTTAGTTGTAATAGAATCTATAAGGCTAGGAGAATTTGGTTAGCTTTATCTGGAACAAAAGCTAGCAAAGTTTCACAACCACTTGGTGTGATAGTAGTGATTATGATTATTCAACTGCATTTTATTCAGTTTTTTACTTTTATAAACTCTTCAAACTCTGAATTTAAAATATACTTCGGTCTTGCAGCACAACATTCATTCCTTCATGAAGTTATATAAAACAGACATGAAGATCTTTTGGAGTGGTGCATCATTTTCCTGTTCACTCTTCGAGAATGTTATTTCAGTATATGAGATTGTTCGTGATTCGACAAAAGTTATTCTTTGATTTGGCAAGCTGATTAGCAAATTTTGGAGAGCTAATCATTAGATAGGGCACGCAGATTAAGTTATTAAATATTTATTTGTAATAGTTGTATTTAACAGTAGTAGAAATAGGAAAAAAATTAAAAGAAACTAAAACTTCTGGGGATTTGGGTCTCTTTGATTCTACTTTCAGGTTCCACCACATTAAACATCTGTAATTTTGGAGAGCTAATCAATATATAGGGCACGCAATTAAGTCATTAATATTTATTTGTAATAATTGTATTTAACAATACTATATTGCTCAAAAAGTTATGTTTTTTTTTTAGATGGTAACTTTGCTCATTAATAGAAATAGGAAAAAAAAATAAAAGAAACTTAAACTTCTGGGGATTTGGGTATCTTTGATTCTACTTTCAGGTTCCACCACATTCAACAGCTGCAAGATGGAGACAAGAAAAAACACATTAGTCAAACTATTCTATTAACTGCAACACCAACAACCAAAAAATGATGTAACAATACAATAAAACAGAGTAAAATCCTCACATTGTAACTGAAGTATGAACCAGGTTCAAAATGCATGCGCTGCTGTTTCTCTGCCTCTCCAATCTTTGAGTTACAACCTCTTGATATGTTGCCACTCCAGTACCATGGTGTCAAGAATGAGTCGTCTCGCTCCAAGAAAGATGTCAGTTTTGAATAATCGATATTGGGTTCAAGAGCAAGATCATGTTCTTGCTCCAAGAAAGATGTGAGTTTTGAGTAGTCGATACTGGGCTCATGAGGAAACCCATGTTCTGGTTTCCGTTCGAGTCCTTCTTCCCTCGTCACTTGCATTATCTGCTCTCGGTCCGTGCTTGCTTGCTGCTGCTGTCTTTCAACTTCAAGCGAATTAGTCATTGCTAGTTTGCTTCTCGAATTTAATTAGTTAACGACAAGCTATAAAATATAAACTTTCTTCTAGCTATATGGCACTCTCCCTATGCTTTTGCTTATTTATATAAGAATTACCTGATGACCTCATTCTAATACGAGTATTTTACTCGGTTATCTAAATCTATCCAAACTATGTCTCCTCAATTCTATTTGATTCCTTTGATCACATTGATTCATTGTTTAATTGCTTCATCATTCCCTACCAATAAAGGTTCAATAATATTTACGTCTCCTTAATTCTATTAAGTAAGCCATGCACGATTGGGAAAGTTATATGAGTTTTCATGGTTTACGTTACTGGTGGAGGCTACTTCTGTTTGACGAGGAATAATAAAAAAATTCTTATTAACCCAATTCTAGATCAACTCCTAAAAGCTAACAAAGATATTTTGACATCTTTCAGTTTGACAAACATGAACGAGATTAGGGCATATTATATCCGATAAATATTATGATTTATAAATATTAATTATTTAACAAAATCAGTTAATTGACACGAGTCAATTTTCAGTTTGGCGTTTGTTTCATTCGTAATTTCAAAACAGCCCTTGGAAACCTAGATGACTTGCATGGCTTGCATGAATAAGCTTAAACGAGTCTGCCAAGGATGTGTTTCCTTTGGCTCAAAGATTGTTACATCAAACCCTAATTCCACAGCTTAATTTTGAAGAAGGGTGCGAACCAGGCAGTAGCTTAAATCATTATATTTTAGTAACACCTAATTTTTTTAGGCATCACCCTAATAAAACATAAATAGTAATTATTTTTTAAACTCAAATTAAGTATTTAAAATTTTATGCTACGTAGACAAAAATTCGAAGATGTCACTAATAACAAAGAACTTATTAACAATTGTAAGATAGGTTTTCTATATTTTTAAGCATACAAATCGAAGGAAAAAAATCGTTCTATATAGACACTAGCAGGTAAATATTCACCTATTTTCTAGAATTTGAATCAATTATTTAATTAGTCCCCGTATTTTTAAAAATTATTTCATGAAATTTTATCAGATATATCTCTAATTTGTTGGAATTTTATGTTATTTTAGAGAATAAAATATTATTTTATCATTGAAAATGTTAAATCTAACAACTACTAAAATAAGGATAAAATATTTTGAGTAATTTTTAAAAATATAGGAACTAATTATATAATTATCCCAGACTTTACCATTATAGTTTACTCTGCACATCAACGTACACAAAATAATATACGAGTTGAGAATATTTGTATATAACAAACTTGAAAATTTACACTATGGTTCATTACTTTATATTCATAATCACAACCAAATCTTTATTGCTTTTTTTTTTTAATCATAAAGTTTGAAACATTTGAAAAACAATAGACAACTAATATAAAAACTTTGCTTTTTTAAAAAGAAAAACAAAAATCAATCTTTTTAATATTAAACCTTTTGCTTCTCATTATCAGTCACGACCCCCTCCCTTGAGCGGGCCCAACCCTAGAAAGAGGTTCGTAGATTTCTTTGGCTCAAGCATTCTATATGCCAAATCAACCAATTTAAAACACACAAATAATACATCACAAATTACAAACCCATAAAGTATACACAACTTTTATGGTTTACAACACAAGACTTTTAAAAAAAATACAGATGACGACTCGAATGTCTGGACCAACCCGAAAATACAACTGTGGCACGTGGATCCAAATCTGGTACTGCTCCTGCTATTCTCGCGAACTACCTGAAATGTTTGGGGGAAGAGGGGAGTGAGCTTAAAAAGCTCAGCAAGTAAGCACTCATTCTCTCAACATGACCTCACCATCAAAATAGGGTTATATATATGTAAATATGTATATAAATATATAATATAATATAATATAATATAATATAATATAATATAATATAATATAATATAATATATGAAAATATCATATATTATAATATCTTCTCATACAATCATCCCACAACAATACAAACATCCATCAAACATGGTTGCTAATCCGGGTTTAGTATAACAGAGGATTGAAACCAATGAGAGAGTACCTCATCACAACTCCCAAGGTTTCCAACCATATCAACTCGCAAAATGTGAGTGAAATATAACCAATGAGGGAGTCCCCGTAGACCCCCAAATCAAAAACTAATGGGAGAGTACCTCATCACAACTCCCAAGGTTTTCTATCATCTCATACCATCTGATTTATCATCACATCTCATCTCAAATCTGACCACTATTATACAAAACCCGGCTGCATAACACAACAACACACATCATCCAATACAATCACATCTCACATTCAATCCATCAATCTCATCTCAAGAATCGTGATTTCATATTTATCATGCTTTAATATCTCAATATAATATCTTACAAATATGTAAATATATATAACAAAATATATATAATTATACCAATATATTTATATATATATATATATATATATATATATATATATATATATATATATATATATCGACTCTCACAACAACCATCAATCATCAAACAATTATGTTAAGAGAATCACCACAGAGTGTACTTACTTCGATCCACGCAAAAGTCTCGAATATGCCTATATTCTCGTTAAGAATCTCAATCGGTCGCTCAAATTGCAAAGTCGATAACGAAACTCCACTCGATATATCCAACCAACTATACTGAGTAGAAAAACAGCAACGAACGGCTCTGGAACTAGCTGAAACGCTCAACGAGGCAAGCAGGCCCCACAACGAAGATCGGGCCCCACCACAAAAAAGCGGGCCCCACAATCAGATACTTTCAACGGTGAATATATATACCAAAACGCTCGTATAATCGAGAGCAACAATCTGATGCGATCGGATCGCTGATCCAACGGTCGAATCTCAAATTCTAGTAATATTCCCGAATTATCGGTAATTACAAAACGGAAAACAACCCAAACGATGTCGGATCAGGAAGTGACCACTGGCGTTGGAAAGATCTCGGCCTGAAAAACACTCACTCGCCGGAGGTGGCCGTCAAAAGTGACCGGAGACGGTCGAAAAATGCAAAAAGATCGGCGACGTATCGTCCCCTTCCAGCGGCGCGTAGAGACGCGTCCGGAGGCAGATGGTCCCGATCTCGGCGGCTCTGGAAAGCTAACGACGGCAGCTACACGGTGGTCCGTGCGTGGTAGCAGAAGGTTGACGGTGAAGCGGAGGAGGCGGTTCAAAGTTTGGCAGTGAGGGAGAGAGGGTGAGGGAAAAAGGGAAGGAGAGAAAGAAAAGGAATTTTTTTTATTCTTATCTTCGTTTGCTCTCTGCTGTCTCTCTCTTATAAACTTTCAAAAGAAAAAATTTCTAAATCCTCAAATAAATCTGGATATTTCTCCTTTATATCTTTTTCCAATTCCCAAGTTGCCTCTTGAATATGATGATTAGTCCACAAGACCTTTACAAGGGGAATCTGTCTGGATCTCAACCCTTGGACTTTTCGTTCTACAATCTTCACAGGCTTTTCTTCATAAGTCATATTCTTACTCAACTCGACCGGTTGGTTCTCCAGGATGTGAGTAGGATCTGGTACATACTTTTTCAGCATCGACACATGAAATACATTGTGAATCCTTTCCAACTCCGGTGGTAATGTCAGACGATAAGCCACCTTGCCCACTCTCTCCAATATCTCGTAAGGACCAATATAGCGGGGTGCTAACTTTCCCTTTCGGCCAAATCTCAAAATTCCCTTCCAAGGAGAGACTTTCAAAAAGACTTTATCCCCCACTTGGAACTCAATGTCTAACCTCCTTCGATCGGCATAAATCTTTTGTCGACTTTGCACCTCTAACAGTCTAGATCGGATCAACCTGATTCTCTCTGACATCATATCTACCAAGTCTGAGCCATGAATCTGTCTATCTCCAACCTCGCCCCAACAAACAGGGGTTCTGCACCTCCTCCCATACAATGCCTCAAATGGAGCCATACCGATACTTGCCTGAAAGCTGTTGTTGTAGGAAAATTCTATCAAATGAAGATGACCATCCCATCCTCCAGCAAAGGTCAAAACACACGATCTCAGTACGTCCTCCAATGTCTGAATAGTCCGCTCCGACTGCCCGTCAGTCTGAGGGTGAAATGCTGTGCTCATAGAAATCTTTGATCCCATAGACTTCTGGAAACCCTGCCAAAAACGAGAAGTAAATATGGCATCTCTATGTGATACAATCGATGCCGGTACTCCATGTAATCGCACAATCTGCTCCACATACAATTTTGCTAGTCTCTCTGGTCCCCATGTAACTCGAATCGGTAGAAAATGGGCAGACTTAGATAATCGATCCAATATCACCCAAATTGCGTCATAACCCTTATGTGTCCTCGGAAGCCCTACTACAAAGTCCATCGCAATATTTTCCCTTGGCCACTCGGGTATAGGTAGAGGCTGGAGTAGTCCGGCTGGATGTTAGTGCTCTGCTTTAACCTGCTGACAAACCAAACACCGAGATACAAATTCTGAAATATCTCTCTTCATTCCCGGCCACCAATAAGTCTTCTTCAGATTTTGATACATCTTGGTACTCCCAGGATGCATATTATAAGGAGCATCGTGGGCCTCATCCAAGATTTCCTGTTTGAGCGATCCCGAATGTGGTACCAAAACTCTATCACCCAAAAGTAATACATCCTCCGAACTCATCCTGAAATTAGAATTCTCCCCCTTAGGAATCTCTGCTCTCCATTTCCCACACTGATCATCCTCACTCTGTGTTGTTTTAAGTCTATCTAGCAATGTAGGTCGGAGCTTCATATGGGCAAGAAGGCATGCTCTGACGGATATCCCAAAGGTCAATCGTAACTCCGCTAACTCCTCGAACATCTTCTGTCTGACTCTTAAGAACTGTAATTTACCCACATTTTTCCTACTAAGGGCATCAGCAACAACATTGGCCTTCCCTGGATGATAATTAATAGTGCATTCGTAGTCACTAAGGAATTCCATCCAACGTCTCTGTCTCAAATTCAACTCTTTTTGAGTGGGAAGGTATTTCAAACTCTTTTGATCAGTAAAAATCTCACACTTGGCACCATATAAGTAATGCCTGTTGGGATGTATGCCCTAGAGCTACATGTGATATAAACGGTTTCATGTGTTTAGAAATAAAAGGATGCATTATTCATTTATCAAATTTTTTGTTTAATATCGCATGTTATATATCTTCATAAATACCGTAGATTACTTATGTACCTTCAGACTTGGTGTATGAGTGTCATGCACCAGAGGATTTAAGTATGAAGTTAGTAATCTTAAATAGTCCATAGAGAGCAAACAAACCGGGTACTTTGTTTATGGTTTATCTATAGCTGCGGTCCAATCTATATTTGGATGACGATCTTAATCCGGATCGTCCATGTAGAGACATGAGAATGAAGGCACCTTGTATGATGTGATCATATAGGACTGGGCCTAGATAGAAATGACATTCTTATAATATCCGTTAAACAAAGAAAGTCATTTCGATCTACTTGATGGTCATTTATGGATTGATCTTAATCGTGAGTATACTACGAACTCCTACATGACTGGTTGTGTCCTTTGATTTACAAAGATGAGGTTGGTGTTGCAATCCCAACCAATAACTATGTACTTTGGGGCCATAGTCTGTTATGTAGCAGGGAACGTTTTACATAGACATGGAATTCACTCATTCTTACGAGAAGTAGATGAGTATCTCTCTTAAGGGTTGATTCGGTACTTGAACGGTTTGAGCGCTCAAGTTTTTCTATTACGAATAGAAAGATTAATATTCATAACAGTTGTGAATAAATCGTTCATTAGAGAATCAATGGTACTTAAGGTAAAAATAATTAGAAGGGTATAACGGACATTATGACCTGGCTCTAATTACGAGATATTCGTGAAGGATCAATTCGTATGCAATGACTATATTGGTGGACACCGACTTGGTTCGGCTTAATATTTCATCTACGGCAATGAGAGTGCAACTTCGGATTTTTAGTGGAATAATTCGAAGTTAATAATTCGGAATATTTAATTAAGAGCTTAATTTATATTTCGAGATTATTGGAGCTCGGAACCGTAGGTCCACTTGGTCCCCGTGCTAGCTCGATTTACTTTAGCGGAGCTAATATAATTGGACGGTCCAATTATATACTCACAAAGAATAAATTTATTAATATGATTAATAATATTAATTACATCACACTTGAGACTTTATATTAAAAGTTAATATAAAGTATTAATAATTATATATGATAATTATTAAATTAGAACATTAAATTATATATGATATAATTTAATAAGGCTAAGAATTATTACCAAGGTAGGATTCCTTATTGGATAAGGAATATGATTTGTTTGTTTGAGAAACAAAGTCAAACCCTAATACCCCTCCTTTGGCCGAAATTAGTATTTTTATAGGGATGATTTGTTTGTTTAAGAAACAAAATCAAATCCAAATTTCCCCCTTGGCCGAATTTTACATGTTCTATAAGGAGTAGGATTTGTTTATTTTGGAAGCAAAATAAAACAAGGATTCCTAATCCCCTCCTTAGCCGAATTCTACTACTAATGGGAGACTACTGGTTGATTGTTTAATGAAACAAATTAACCATAAATATGAAAGATAAATTATGATTTTTTTTTGATATCTAAGAATTAGAAAACCTAGCTTCCATCTCCTTCTTCAAGCTCTCAAGAGTTGAGAAACTTCATTGAAGAACCTGAAAATTATTCGGTGTGTGATTTTATTCTCTAAACCGTTTAGAGATTAATTTGTGAGTGTAGCCCACACTACCCTCCGTTAGTAACGAGACATAGTTCGGAAAACCTCGTGAAGTTAAAAAAACTCTTCCCCTTCATCTATTAGTCACGACAGTGGCCAAATAATATAGCCCATTGTCGCACGCACATTAAGGATTTTGGGGCTCGGTTTTGTTTGGTTTTCATTCGGGTTTTTGGGAAACACTTTGGGATAATTTTAGGGATTTGTTAGGATTGATTTTTGATAAATAATCAGACCTGAAATCATTGTGCAGTTCACGCAAACAGACCTGAAAAATAAGTGCAGTTAGCGCCAGTAACGGGTCCAAAACAGTCCATTATTTCACTGCAGTTCAAGGGCTGTTCGGGGATTGTTTCAGGGCTATTCCGGAGCTGAGATTTTGTCCAAAACATCAGTGAATCCACTGGTGTGGTTCGGCCAAGCAAAGGGAAGAGCAGAAAAAATTTTCAAGTTCGGTCCGTGAGCCTAATCGCTTCCGCTGCGCAAGGGAAAACGTTTCCTACAATTGGCATCAAGAGCGAGGGTGAAAAGTGCTCTTAACCCTTCATTTTTTCATTTAAAGTTTCTGTTTTAATATGTTTATATGAGTTATAAATATGATATGCATGTTTAGGTGAGTGGGCACATATTAAGTTCATGTGATGAATGGTTTTAATATTTCATGTGATGAATGGATTTTGCATTGGTCGTAAATTTTTATGGCTCTTATTTTTATAGTTGGTTTTGATTTTGGGTTGTAAGGCCATAAGGCCAATGTTTATATTCATTGTAATTTAATTTCAATGTAAAATTTCAATTCTTTGTAATATGTAGCACCGAAGTTGCTTAAGGAGCCAATACCACTTTGGAGCGGGATTTGAAGGCCAATGAATGCCTTGGTATATCTTTTGTACTAATTAGATTAGTATAGGAAAAATAAAAGCCCGGTCAATGCAAAATAATTTTTATTATGTTATATGTATGTTTATTTCAAATTGTTTGAATAACATGTCATATAGCCTAGGGTGCCCACTCGTGCATTTTATTTGCCATAACATGTCATAGATGCATTATCATTATAGACATAAAATTATGATTTTATGTAATTTAAAATGTTTAAGTTAGAAAATGATATGCATTGAAATCATTAATTAGATTAATGGGAATAAGTGTCTAAACCTGAATTCTAATATATTGGACTTAATTGGTGCATAATAAATTCCATTGGTATATAGGATGGAAACCTTCATATAAATTCCATAGCCGATTCCGTATGGACGAAAATATGGTTTGCACTCGGGATACAATTCCACGTACCATTGAATTTTATAACGCACTAAGATTTATTAAAATGTTTAATTAAATTTTTGACCATTTAGAATTCCATGTTTTTAGACTTTTAAGTGCCTAGTATTTTAAGGGTTAAAATATTGTAGCTCACTTATACCACTCTAATTAATTAGTTTAATAGAGTAAAACTGTTAGTAGAGACTAATAGAATATTAGTGACACAATTTTAATAGTTAAAATTGATTAGCTCACTTATGACAAACTAATGTAAATAACAATTATGATTTAGCCGCCATAAGTTTATTCACACTAGTTAAAATAAAATATTAGATATTTTAGATAGAAACCTTAATATTTAAAATAGTGAGTGGGAGAGGGATATACGACAGTACATCCCACGATCTCTGTTGTTAGTCCAAAAATATGAGATTTAAAAGGCGCCTCGAGACGGCTTTGTTTTTTCGTTCCCTACGGATGGTGTCCATTTTGGGTCAATATCAAGTTTGGGTTTCGAAAGGATAGAGATTCTAGATGTATCTTGTGAACTGACCTACCCTACGACGACACTTCACTCGTTAAGTCAAAGAATCCCAAAACGGCGGGTTACACTCGCAAAGGAATAATTAACTGTTAATGAAATTCCTTGATCAATAAAACGATAGTTGTTTAATATAGGAATAAGAGTTATTCCCGCATATATTAAAACAACTGAGATTGTCTCAATCCATCATGCGAGTACTTGACTACCCTACGGCGGCACTTACTTGTGGGATGATGGATATCCGTGGCATAGTAATTCTTTTAGGTTTCTTATTCATTATTCATGGTTCATGCATCATGTTTAATTTTTATGCCAAAATTCTTTGATGATTTTAATATGCGCGATGAATGAATGTTAAATGCATGTTTATTTTATTTTCAGCTATGGTTTCTCCAATTATTTCCATTCTCTCAAATGATAAGTTGACCAGAGAAAATTATGTAAAATGGAAAGTAACATGAACGCTATCATGGTCTGTGAAGACCTAAAGTTTGTCCTGACGGAGGAACATCCTCCTGAGCCGGCCAAAAATGCGGCCAAGCTGTGCGCGATACCTATCAGAAATGGTCGCAAAGAGAAAGCCGCTGCTACCTATGGGAACTGAGATGCAAATAACAGCTAGCATGCCAGATATGGTTCTGATCTGCAAAGCATGAACCTATGGCTCTAGCATCACAGATGATGGAGCCATTGCAGGGCATGTTTGGGCAACCTTCGAAGCGTCAACGCCATGAGGCCATGGTCTCAGCGATGACTGCTAGGATGAAGGATGAGACATCAGTCCGAGAGAGCATGTCTTAAGGATGATGACTTATCTCACTGATGAAATACTGCTGAAACCCATAGAGCTCGTATGACGAGCGTAGCCAGGTGACCATGATCATGGAAACTCTTCCGAAGAGTTTCTTGCAGTTTAAGAGCAACTATGTTATGAACAAGTTGACTTTTACTTTGACCCAACTGCTAAATGAGCTCACCCATTACGAGTCCATGCTGGTGGATCCTCGTAAATCCAGTGCAGAGGCAAATGTTGCCGAATCTTAAATCTGCAAAGAAGAAGAAAAGGCACTGGAAAGGCTAAAGGTAAGCCATGAAAAAGAAGAACAAGAAAGGCTCCAAGGATTCCAAGCCCAAAGGAAAATGTTTCCATTGCGACAAGAATGGGCATTGGAAAAGGAACTGTCCTAAATACCTTGCTGAGCTAAAGGAGAAAAAGGAAACAAGTAAATATGATTTACTCGTTATTGAATCTCTATTGGTGGAGGATGACAAATCCGCTTGGATTATTGATTCCGGGGCCACTAACCATGTTTGTTCTTCTTTACAGGTACTTGATTCATGGAGGGACCTTGCTGAAGGTGACTACACCATGAGAGTCGGGACAGGGGATGCCATTTCAGCAAGAGCAGTGGGAGTTTCTAGTTTAAGTTTTATTAATAATAGTTATTTAAATTTGAACGATGTGTTATTCATTCTTGGTTTCCGCAGGAATCTGATTTCTGTTTCTAGACTTATGGATGATTGGTTATTCTATTTGTTTTAATAGCAATTTGGTTATTATTGGTAGAAATGGATTGACTATATGCACAGGAAACTCAGAAAATAACTTGTATGTGTTAAGACCGTTAACGCATAAGTCACTGCTCAACACTGAAATATTTAAGGTTGAAAAAGCAAAAACGAAACGGCAAAAGATTTCTCACGATGACACATATCTATGGCATCTTAGACTTGGTCACATCAACCTTGACCGAATAAATAGATTGATAAAGGACGGAGCCTTAAACTAGTTAAAGCTCGGGACTTTACCAATTTGTGAGTCCTGTCTAGAAGGAAAAACGACCAAGAGACCTTTTTCTGGAAAAAGGTATAAGAGCCAATCAACCACTAGAGCTAATACATTCGGACGTTTGCGGACCGATGAATGTAAAAGCCCGAGGTGGATATGAATACTTCGTCACATTCATTGACGACTATTCAAGATATGGGTATGTCTACCTAATGCATCACAAATCAGATACCTTTGAAAAGTTCAAAGAGTATCATGCTAAGGTTGAGAACCAATTAGGTAAGACAAATCAAAACTCTACGATCGGATCATGGAGGAGGATACCTCGACAGAGACTTCAAGGAATTCTTAGTTGAGCACGGGATAGTATCCCAGCTCATAGCACCTAGAACACCACAACAAAATGGTGTTGCAGAAAGGAGAAATCGAACCCTACTAGACATGATGAGATCTATGTTTAGTTATAGCTCACTATCTAGTTCATTCTGGGGATATGCACTGCAAATCGCAATGTATATCCTTAATGTAGTTCCATCTAAGTCTGTTCCTAAGACTTTATTAGAGTTGTGGAATGGTCATAAAGCTAGTTTACGCCATTTCCGCATATGGGGGTGTCCAGCACATGTGCTAAAGAATAAGACTACAAAGCTGGAACCACGTTCTCAGGTGTGTCTATTTGTAGGCTACCAGAAGGAGACTATGGGAAAATTCTTCTACAGTCCCGATGATAACAAAGTATTTGTATCGACAAATGCTACGTTTCTAGAGGAGGACTACATGAGGGAGTTCAAACCTCGTAGTAAAATGTTACTCGAGGAGTTACTTACTGGTTCGACCAGCGCGCCATCGTCAACAAAAGTTGACAAATACATAACACCTTCGACATCTGATAGTCAGATACTTCTAAGTCAGAATGATCTACCACCCAGACGTAGTGGGAGGGTTATACGACAACCTGATCGCTACTTAGGGGTTGGAGAGGCACAAGTTGTCGCCTCCACCGATGGTGTAGATGATCCATTGACCTACAGTACTGCAATGGATGATACTGACAAAGAAGAATGGCTCAAAGCCATGAACCTAGAGATGGAGTCGATGTACTCCAACTCAGTCTGGGAACTTGTAGACCAACCTGATGGAGTGAAACCCATAGGTTGCAAGTTGATCTACAAGAGGAAGAGGAGATAAGATAGGAAGGTACAAACCTTCAAAGCTAGACTAGTGGCCAAGGGTTATACCCAGAAAGAGGGAGTTGACTATGAGGAACTTTTCTCGCCAGTAGCTATGCTAAAATCCATCGGCACTCTTCTATCCATAGCCGCATATTATGACTATGAAATCTGGCAAATGGACGTCAAGACTGCAGTCTTGAATGGCAATCTTGATAAAGTATCTATATGATACAACCAGAAGGGTTCATTGAAAAGGTCAAGAGCAAAAAGTTTGCAAACTGCAAAGGTCTATTTATGGACTCAAGCAGGCATCTCGATCTTGGAATATAAGATTTGATACAACGATCAAGTCCTATAATTTTGAGCAGAATGTTGATGAGCCTTGTGTATACAAGCGCGTCATTGATGGGAATGTGGTTTTTCTTGTCTTATACGTTGATGACATCTTACTCATTGTGAATGATGTAAGAATATTATTAGACGTAAAAACCTGGCTAGCTGAGTAATTCCAAATGAAAGATTTGGGAGAGACGAGTTATGTTCTTGGGATCTAGATACTTCGAGATCGCAAGAAATGACTGTTAGTTATGTCTTAGGCACCCTACAACGACAAGATACTTGTGCGATTCGGGATGCAGAATTCCAAGAAAGGCAATCTGCCTTATCGGCATGGAATTCATTTATCAAAAGAATAGTCTCCTAAGACACCTCAGGGCATTTAGGTAATGAGACATCCCATATGCCTCAGCAGTTGGTAGTCTCATGTATGCCATGTTATGCATGAGACCAGACATCTGTTTTACAGTGAGAGTAGTCAGTAGGTTTCAGTCAGACCCATGATTGGATCACTGGGTGGCTGTGAAACACATTCTCAAATATCTTAAGAGAACGAGAGATTATATGCTAGTATATTCTGGTGAGGATATGATCCTAAGAGGATATACAGACTCTGATTTTCAGACAGATGTCGATTCCAGGAAATCAACATTTGTATCAGTGTTCACCCTAGTTGGTGGGGCTATTGTTTGGCGGAGCATAAAGCAATCTTGCATTGCCAACTCCACCATGCAGGCTGAATATGTAGCGGCTTGTGAAGCAACTAAAGAAGTAGTCTGGCTCCGTTAATTCTTGGGAGATCTGGAAGTTGTTCCAGATATGGATAAACCAATCACTCTATATTGCGATAATAGTGGAACGGTGGCAAACTCCAAAGATCCAAGAAGCCCAAGAAGGGAAATTTAAAGAACCTAGTTGATCCGTTTACAATGACCTCGTCGGCTAAAGTGTTTGAAGGTCACCTAGATGGTCTAGGATACGTGACATGTCTCATTTGCTCTAGTGCAAGTGGGAGATTGTTGGGATGTATGCCCTAGAGCTACATGTGATGTAAACAGTTTCATGTGTTTAGAAATAAAAGGAAGCATTATTCATTTATCAAATTTTTTGTTTAATATCGCATGTTATATATCTTCATAAATACCGTAGATTACTTATGTACCTTCAGACTTGGTGTATGAGTGTCATGCACCAGAGGATTTAAGTCTGAAGTTAGTAATCTTAAATAGTCCATAAAGAGCAAACAAACCGGGTACTTTTTTTGTGGTTTATCTATAGCTGCGGTCCATCTATATTTGGATGACGATCTTAATCCGGATCGTCCATGTAGAGACATGAGAATGGAGGCACCTTGTATGATGTGATCATATAGGACTGGGCCTAGATAGAAATGACATTCTTATAATATCCGTTAAACAAAGAAAGTCATTTCGATCTACTTGATGGTCATATATGGATTGATCTTAATCCTGAGTATACTACGAACTCCTGCATGACGGGTTGTGCCTTTGATTTACAAAGGTGAGGTTGGTGTTGCAATCCCAACCAATAACTACGTACTTTGGGGGCATAGTCTGTTATGTAGCTGAGAACATTTTACATAGACATGGAATTCACTCCTTCTTACGAGAGGTAGATGAGTATCTCTCTTTAGGGTTTATTCGGTACTTGAACGGTTTGAGCGCTCAAGTTTTTCTATTACGAATAGAAAGATTAATATTCATAACAGTTGTGAATAAATCGTTCATTAGAGAATCAATAGTACTTAAGGTAAAAATAATTAGAAGGGTATAACGGACATTATGACCCGTCTCTAATTACGAGATATTCATGAAGGATCAATTCGTATGCAATGACTATATCGGTGGACACCGACTTGGTTCGGCTTAATATTTCATCTACGGCAATGATAGTGCAACTTCGAATTTTTAGTGGAATAATTCGAAGTTAATAATTCGGAATATTTAATTAAGAGCTTAATTTATATTACGAGATTATTGGAGCTCGGAACCGTGTAGGTCCACTTGGTCCCCGTGCTAGCTCGATTTACTTTAGCGGAGCTAATATAATTGGACGGTCCAATTATATACTCACAAAGAATAAATATTATTAATATGATTAATACTATTAATTTCATCACACTTGAGACTTTATATTAAAAGTTAATATAAAGTATTAATAGTTATATATGATAATTATTAAATTAGAACATTAAATTATATATGATATAATTTAATAAGGCTAAGAATTTTTACCAAGGTAGGATTCCTTATTGGATAAGGAATATGATTTGTTTGTTTGAGAAATAAAGTTAAACCCTAATACCCCTCCCTTGGCCGAAATTAGTATTTTTTTTATAGGGATAGGATTTGTTTATTTAAGAAACAAAATCAAATCCAAATTTCCCCCTTGGCCGAATCTTACATGTTCTATAAGGAGTAGGATTTGTTTATTTTGGAAGCAAAATAAAACAAGGATTCCTAATCCCCTCATTGGCCGAATTCTACTACTAATGGGAGACTAGTGGTTGATTTGTTTAATGAAACAAATTAACCATAAATATAAAAGATAAATTATGATTTATTTTTTGATATCTAAGAGATTAGAAAACCTAGCTTCCATGTCATTCTTCAAGCTCTCAAGAGTTGAGAAACTTCATTGAAGAACCTGAAAATTATTCGGTGTGTGATCTTATTCTCTAAACCGTTTAGAGATTAATTTGTGAGTGTAGCCCACACTACCCTCCGTTAGTAACGAGACGTAGTTCAGAAGACCTCGTGAAGTTGAAAACACTATTCCCCTTCATCTATTATTCAAGGCAACGGCCAAATAATATAGCCCACTGCCGCATGCACATTAAAGGAGTTTGGGGCTCGGTTTTTTTTGGTTTTCATTTGGGTTTTTGGGAAACACTTTTGGATAATTATAGGGCTTTGTTAGGATTGATTTTTGATAAAAAAAAAAAAATCAGACCTGAAATCATTATGCAGTTCACGCAAACAGACCTGAAAAATAAGTGCAGTTCGCGCCAGTAACGGGTCCAAAACAGTCCACTATTTCACTGCAGTTCAAGGGCTGTTCGGGGACTGTTTCGGGGCTATTCTGGAGCTGAGATTTTGTCTAAAACATCAGTGAATCCACTGGTGTGGTTCGGCCAAGCAAAGGGAAGAGCAGAAAAAATTTTCAAGTACGGTCCGTGAGCCTAATCGCTTCCGCTGTGCAAGGGAAAACGTTTCCTACAATGCCTCCAAATCTTTAGAGCATGAACAATCGCTGCCATCTCCAAATCATGACTATGATAATTCTTCTCATGGGTCTTCAATTGTCTCGAGGTATAAGTGATCACTTTTCCATGTTGCATCAGTACACATCCTAACCCTTGATGTGATGCATCAGTATAAACAACATATTCATCCAGTCCGAAAGGTAAAGTAAGTATTGGTGCAATAGTTAATTTCTCCTTCAGAGTTTGGAATCTCTTCTCACAATTATAAGTCCACACAAACGGTATCTTCTTCCTTGTCAGCTGAGTCATCGGAGCAGCAATAATAGAGAAATCTTGAATAAATCGACGGTAGTAGCCTGCTAAACCCAGGAAACTTCGAATCTTTGTCACCGTTCTCGGTCTCTCCCATCTCAGAACTGCATCAAACTTTTGTGGATCAACATAAATACCTTCTCCTGAGATGATGTGTCCCAGAAATACCACTCTATCCAGCCAAAATTCACATTTAGAGAACTTGGCATAAAGTTGTTCTCTCCTCAAAATCTCAAGTATCAACCGAAGATGTTGCTCATGATCGATCTGAGAAGGTGAATACACAAGGATGTCATCAATAAACACTACAACAAATTTATCTAGATACGGCTGGAACACTCTATTCATCAAATCCATGAATGTTGCAGGTGCATTAGTAAGTCCAAACGACATGACTAAAAATTCGTAATGCCCGTATCTACTTCGAAATGCAGTCTTAGGAATATCTGTATCCCGAATCCTCATTTGATGATACCCCGACCGAAGATTAATTTTTGAAAACACCAAAGCTCCCTGAAGTTGGTCAAATAAATCATCAATACGGGGCAACGGATACCGATTTTTGATAGTCACCTTATTAAGGTGACGATAATCTATACACAATCTTAAGGTGCCATCCTTCTTTTTTACGAACAAAACTGGTGCTCCCCAAGGTGAAACACTAGGCCGAATAAATCCTCGATCCAACAGCTCTTGCAACTGTTCCTTCAGCTCCTTCATTTCTGCTGGGGCCAAACGATATGGAGTCACCGAAATAGGAGTGGTACCAGGCATTAGATCTACAGTGAATTCTAGATCTCTACGAGGTGGCAAACCTAGTAACTCATCAGGAAAGACATCCTGATACTCACTCACAACTGGGATATTTGCTATCTGTATCGATTCCTCTTTTTCCACCATAGTGACACTCGTTAAAAAGCCAATGCACCCCTGTCTAATCATCCTACAAGCCGTCGTGGAAGAAATGATGGGTACCACAACCCGATTACAATCACTGACCACCTTAAACTCTCCATCATTTGACTTAAACCGTACTTCTTTGTCGCTACAATCAATAACGGCTCCATGAGCAGTTAACCAATCCATCCCTAAAATCAAACCGAAGTCCTCCATTTCTAACGGGTAAAGTATAACTGGTAGTTGTCTCGCCTCAATCTCAACACTCAATCCCCTAAATACCGCATCTATCATGATGTCCTTCCCCGAAGGAAGACTCACAATCAAAGGAATCTTATTGGTCTCCTGTACACTACTCAGACAAGGAATACAACTAGTAGAAATAAATGAATGCGTAGAAACCGTATCAAATAAAGCTCGAACAAGTATACCTGATACTCGTACTGTGCCTGATAAAGTATCACCAACATCTTGTGCCTCGTGCTCTATCATGGAGAAGACTCGTCCTCTATCAACACCAGGTGCAGTATGTGCCTGAGATGTCTGTCCTCTACCACCATATGGTCCACTCGAAGTTCCTCTACCTCTATTCTGTGAAAAGCCTGAACCTCTTCCACGGCTACCACTGGAATCTATCCCTCTACCACGTCCCACTGTCGGCTCGGCTCCTCGAGATCCACCACTAGTAGGGCAATCTCTAGCAAAATGTCCAGGTTGTTGGCATTCAAAGCACTTCTTTTCTCTGGTACATTACATGTTGAGATGACCCTCCTGACCATAGTTAAAGCACCGACGAGGGCCAGTAGGCCGAGATGCTACAGTCATAGCACTCTGATCAACAGATGGTACTGGGCCTCTACTCTGAACCTGCTCAGTCTGACCCCTACGAAACTGTCCTCTGAAAGGGGCACTATGTGTGCCTCTAGGTGGTAACCCGCTGTGACTCGGCTGTGGAGGATAATGTCTACTATTAGATCTACCATGTCCTCATTCAGAAACCTCATTTCGCCCCATCTTCCTGCTCTCTTGAAAGGCAGCTCTATTCTCTTTCTCAATTTTGATGTCACTCTCCGCAATCATGGCTCTGTCAACCAATAATGAGTATGGCAGTTTCCCCAAAATTGAAATCCTCGATCTAATCTGCTGTCTCAGCCCACCTTGAACTTCTCACACTTATCGTCTTCACGCCGTATCAATTCTGGATAGTAACGAGATAAAGAAATCATCATCCTCTCATACTCCATCACTGTCTCCGTCGGTCCCTAAACCATGTGCTCGAACAGACGACGCTGTTCACTACGATAAGCATACGGAAAGTACTTCTCATTGAAGGCTTCCTCGAACATATCCCATGTGATATACTGAGGTCTTCCAGGTCCATCAGTTCTCCAGAAATCAGGTGATCTCAATCTGTCTATCAGTACAGTCTCAGTATGCTTCCACCACATCTCTGTTTCACCCCTCATCATAAAAGCGGCAAATCTAACCTTCTCTTGATCAGTCAAATCCAACACACTAAATATGTGCTGAATATCATCCTTCCATTTTTCTACAACTAAGGGATCGGCCGTGTCATGAAACTATGGGGGCCTCAAATTAAGAAACTAATTCAGCTTACTCGTGTTACCACTACTGCTCAAAGGTGCATTACTTGATGGCCCTCTGGTAACCATCTGTGCAACTACATCGATAAATCTTCCCAATACATCTTCTAGATGCGAGGCTGTCGGGGGAACTGAATGAACGGCAGGGGTCACATTAGGTACAGTTCCAGGAACATCATCAGGTGCAGCTACAAGAATAGCAGTGGGGGCAGCTGCCAAAACTACTGGAGGTACAGGTCTATAACCTTCACCAATCTCATAAACCGGAGGAACACCAGATGAAGCTACATCCGGTACAGGATCTACTGGCAGAGTCTGGGGTCTCTCAATACCTATACTCGACAACCTCACAATTTGTCGAGCTCTCCCTCTCCCGCGTTGAGTACCAGTACCACAGCCACGTCCAGACATTTTCCTACAAACATAAAACTATCTCGTTAATACCCTCTCCAATGCAATGTGTCTACAGAACCTATAACCCTAAGCTCTGATACCAAATATGTCACGACCCCCTCCCTAGAGTGGGCCCAACCCTAGAAAGAGGTTCGTAGACTTCTTTAGCTCAAGCATTCTATATGCCAAATCAACCAATTTATAACACACAAATAATACATCACAAATTACAAACCCATAAAGTATACACAACTTTTATGGTTTACAACACAAGACTTTTAAAAAAAATACAGATGACGATCGAATGTCTGGACCAACCCGAAAATACAACTGTGGCACGTGGATCCAAATCTAGTACTGCTCCTGCTATTCTCGCGAACTACCTGAAATGTTTGGGGAAAAAGGGGAGTGAGCTTAAAAAGCTCAGCAAGTAAGCACTTATTCTCTCAACATGACCTCACCATCAAAATAGGGTTATATATATGTAAATATATTATATATATATATATATATATATAATATAATATATGAAAATATCATATATTATAATATCTTCTCATACAATCATCCCACAACAATACAAACATCCATCAAACATAGTTGCTAATCTGGGTTTAGTATAACAGAGGATTGAAACCAATGGGAGAGTACCTCATCACAACTCCCAAGGTTTCCAACCATATCAACTCGCAAAACATGAGTGAAATATAACCAATGGGGGAGTCCCCGTATACCCCAAAATCAAAAACCAATGGGAGAGTACCTCATCACAACTCCCAAGGTTTTCTATCATCTCATACCATCTGATGTATCATCACATCTCATCTCAAATCCAACCACTATTATACAAAACCCGGCTGCATAACACAACAACACACTACAATCACATCTCGCATCCAATCCATCAATCTCATCTCAACAATCGTGATTTCATATTTATCATGCTTTTAATATCTCAATATAATATCTCACAAATATGTAAATATATATAAAAAATATATATATAATTATACCAATATATTTATATATATATATATCGACTCTCACAACAACCATCAATCATCAAACAATTATGTTAAGAGAATCACCACAGAGTGTACTTACCTCGATCCACGCAAAAGTCTCGAATATGCCTATATTCTCGCTAAGAATCTCAATCGGTCGCTCAAATTGAAAATTCGATAACGAAAATCCACTTGATATATCCAACTAACTATACTGAGTAAAAAAACAGCAACGAACGGCTCTGGAACTAGCTGAAACGCTCAACGAGGCAAGCGGGCCCCACAACGAAGATCGGACCCCACAATCGGATACTTTCAACGGTGAATATATATACTAAAATGCTCGTATAATCGAGATGAATAATCTGATGCGATCGGATCACCGATCCAACGGTCGGATCTCAAATTCTAGTAATATTACTGAATTGCCGGTAATTACAAAACGGAAAACAACCCAAATGATGTCGGATCAGGAAGTGACCACTGGCGTTGGAAAGATCTCGACCTGAAAAACACTCACTCACCGGAGGTTGCCGTCAAAAGTGACCGGAGAGGGCCGAAAAATGCAAAAAGATCGACGGCGTATCGTCCCCTTCCAGCGGCCCGTAGAGGCGCGTCCGGAGGCCGATGGTCCTGATCTCGGTGGCTCTGGAAAGCTGACGGCGGAAGCTACACGGTGGTCCGGCGCGTGGTGGCAGAAGGTCGACGGTGAAGCGGAGGAGGCGGTTCAAAGTTTGGCAGTGAGGGAGAGAGGGTGAGGGAAAAAGGGAAGGAGAGAGAGAAAATGAATTTTTTTTTTATTCTTATCTTCGTTTGCTCTCTGCTGTCTCTCTCTTATAAACTTTCAAAAGCAAAACTTTAATTATTTTAATATTTTTTTTTTGCCAGCTAAGACGCACAATCTCACATTATCCTTCTATTTTTCCTTTTTGGGTGGAACGCGGCCATCAGTGCCTGCGAGAATGGAATATTTTTGTTCCAGTAAATGTTCATGTACTTGTACATTTACTTACACGTAATCATACCATTACAGGTTCATACCCTTTCATACATCTATACATACATAGAGACATTATGTTCATCAAACATTTCACTTCACATCAAAGCATTAAAAAAAATCATACATATGGCGGTCGATAAACTTAGCTATACGTACTGTTATACCCTGTACTCAAAATCACCTTTTAACTATTCTCTTTTATCCTAACACGTTAGTCGTCTATATTTATGTATATACGTATGTATATACAAATATTTAAAACACGAGTTCACCTATTCAAGTTCTCGTCGTATGTGTTACTTACTTGACTTCACGAGCACTCTGGTTCCTAGTCAAGTCTGCCAAAACACATGGCAAAACATTGTTAGAATCGCGACTTATGAAATTCTCGACTTAACTTTGACAAACTGCCAGATCTTTCCCGGACGACTCAAAAAAATTTGATTTCAACAGTTTCAGTTTTAGTAGTCTTAAAACATCATTATAAACTAACTCAAGTCATCAGTTAACTTAAATGCTTGGTTTACGTGTTTTTGGAAAATCTTCCGAAAAAGTTTTCGTAAATGCTACGGAAGGGTCTATAACCCTCCGAACCTACCCAGATTTATCCAAACATATTCGTAATATCATATATAACTCATAATTGTCGTTAAAATCAAAACACATTATTAAATACAAAAGTCACCTTTTATCAAAAAGTAACATATTCCATCAGATCGATCAAACTCGTTTCGTTTTCACTCGGAATCTACCAAATGCACATATTCCATTTATTAAAATCAAACAATTCATTTCATATCATTACGCTACTCTACGAAACTACTTGATGCATCCGAACATTTAATGAAAAACTTGAAATTTGCGAATTTTTATCGAGAGGTCTTACCGAGATTTCGAGGCCATATAAGGACTCCAAACGATCCCTCAAACACGCTGGAATCAACAAAATTTCGATCCGAGATACTGCTCATCGTGGGTCACTATTCATTCGAATCTTCCTCTCTCATTTCGTGTGAAACGGAGCACAGATCGGAAAAATCATCACTGTCATCTTGTAGTACTATCATAGAGCTTTGATTTGGCGGGTGGTTCGGGCCGTGAAATGAAACGATGAGTCGGGATCGAAAAAACCCACGTGCCATGCCGCTCAACGGTGTTTTGGGGTTGCCACCGGCCACCACAAGGTTGAGGGGTGGCCGGCGCACCCCTCTGGCCGATCGCGCCTGCCGGCGCGACCAGGCGTTGTCAAAACACGTTTGGGATGGGGGTCGTGAGCTGTGTGAGGAAAATATATGATTTTTTGCAATTTCTAGAAGCTTCCAGGTTTGTATAGAAATGTTTTGAAAATTACCAATAGGCCCCCACGAATTTGCAATTTGGTCATTCTTCATAGACCATTTCGGTAATTCTTAAATTTGAGGCCTTCTATGTAAGAATTTCAAAAGTGTTCAACAAAAAAGTTGTTCATCTCTGAAAAACGAGTGTGATGGTTCAAGAATCAACTCAATCGGAGTTCGTTTGAAAGTTTTATAGCTGAATGAAGATAAGTTCCCTATTCCTACTGCCGATGAATTGTTAGATGAGTTACATAGAGCTTGTATATTTTCAAAACTGGATTTACGAGCTAAATTCCATCAAATAAGAATGTCACCTGATGACATAAATAAGACAACATTTAGAACAAATGAAAGTCATTATGATGCTCTTTGGTTTAACAAATGCCCCCATTTACTTTTCAAACTATTATGAATCACATTTTTAAACCTTATTTTAGGAAGTTTATCATTGTGTTTTTTGATGATATTCCGATTTACAGTATTTTGTTGGATATTCATTTAAACCACCTTAGAATTACTCTATAATGTTTAGCAGATAATCATTTTTTTGCCAAGTTTCAAAAATTTGTCTAGTGATGACATAAATAAGACAACATTTAGAATACATGAAAGTCATTATGAATTTCTAGTGATGCTCCTTGTTTTGACGCAAGTATTAGTTTTGCCTAGCTTTTCTAACCAATTTGTAGTGAAAACTGATGCCAGTCAGTGATGAAGACATAGGTACAATATTGATGCAGCAGAACCACTCTCTTGCTTTCTTCAGTAAAAAGCTACATTGGAGACTTCATAAGACATCTGCCTATGTCAGGGAGTTTGTGGATATATGAGGTTATACAAAAATGGAGACAATAACAATTGGGAAGACATTTGTTATTAAAACTGATCACAAAAGTTTGAAAATATGATGGAGCTAGTTATACAGTCTCCAGAACAACAATAGTATCTACCAAAATTTCCGAGATTTGATTATGAGATTCATTACAAGCCTGGACATGAAAATACAGTAGCTGATGCTTTATCCAGGCTACCACAATTGACAGAAAACCAAGCTCAATTATGTACTGTTTATATTCATGTTTTCAGTTTTAATAATCAGATAAAAGATGACACCACTCATTCAGAAACTTTGCAACAACTCTTAGCATGATTTAAAAAAAAAAACTTATGAAGAGTTTGGCTGATAGGCATATGAGTGACAAGTAGTTTACTGTGGCCGGGTGATTGGGTGTGGCTTAAGCTTCAACCATATCGCCAGAATTTTTTGGCCGAACATTTATCCAAAAAGCTTAGCATGCATTTTTTTGGTCCCTACTTAATCACCAAATGCATTGGCTCAGTAGCTTACAGTTTACAATTGCCAGCCATCATCAGAATCCATAACGTCTTCCATGTTTCAAAGCTTAAGGCTTATAAGACTTCCCTGCCCCGATGAATACCTTAGTCTACGGCCTTTGGCAGTCATCAGTCATCAAGTTGTGATAGTAGTGATGATTATTATTCAACTGCATTTTATTCAGTTTTTTCACTTTTATAAACTCTTCAAACTCTGAATTTAAAATATACTTCGGTCTTGCAGCACAACATTCATTTCCTTCATGAAGTTATATAAAACAGACATGAAGATCTTTTGGAGTGGTGCATCATTTTCCTGTTCACTCTTCGAGAATGTTATTTCAGTATATGAGATTGTTCGTGATTCGACAAAAGTTATTCTTTGATTTGGCAAGCTGATTAGCAAATTTAGGACAGTTAATCAATAGATAGGGCACGCAGATTAAGTCATTAAATATTTATTTGTAATAGTTGTATTTAACAGTAGTAGAAATAGGAAAAAAAATTAAAAGAAACTAAAACTTCTGGGGATTTGGGTCTCTTTGATTCTACTTTCAGGTTCCACCACATTAAACATCTGTAATTTTGGACAGCTAATCAATATATAGGGCACCCAGTTAAGTCATTAATATTTATTTGTAATAGTTGTATTTAACAATACTATATTGCTCAAAAAGTTATGTTTTTTTTAGATGGTAACTTTGCTCATTAATAGAAATAGGAAAAAATAATAAAAGAAACTTAAACTTCTGGGGATTTGGGTATCTTTGATTCTACTTTCAGGTTCCACCACATTCAACAGCTGCAAGATGGAGACAAGAAAAAACACATTAGTCAAGCTATTCTATTAACTACAACACCAACAACCAAAAAATGATGGAACAATACAATAAAAGAGAGTAAAATCCTCACATTGTAACTGAAGTATGAACCAGGTTAAAAATGCATGCGCTGCTGTTTCTCTACCTCTCCAATCTTTGAGTTACAACCTCTTGATATGTTGCCACTCCAGTACCATGGTGTCAAGAATGAGTCGTCTGGCTCCAAGAAAGATGTCAGTTTTGAATAATCGATATTGGATTCAAGAGCAAGATCATGTTCTTGCTCCAAGAAAGATGTGAGTTCTGAGTAGTCGATACTGGGCTTATGAGGAAAACCATGTTCTGATTTTCGTTCGAGTCCTTCTTCCCTCGTCACTTGCATTATATGCTCTCGTTCCGTGCTTGCTTGCTGCTGCTGTCTTTCAACTTCAAGCAAATTAGTCATTGCTAGTTTGCTTCTCGAATTTAATTAGGTAACGACAAGCTATAAAATATAAAGTTTCTTCTAGCTATATGGCACTGTCCCTTCTTGGATTATGCTTTTGCTTATTTATATAAGAATTACCTGATGACCTCATTCTAATACGAGTATTTTACTCGGTTATCTAAATCTATCCAAACTATGTCTCCTCAATTCTATTTGATTCCTTTTATCACATGGATTCATTGTTTAATTGCTTCATCATTCCCTACCAATAAAGGTTCAATAATAATTACGTCTTGACCAGCGTAAACACACACGTATAATGCAAGCGCACGTATCGTTCAAGTAGTAAAAAAATATCGATCCCACGAGGACTTAATTCCTACTATTGTTATTAATTATTGAATCTACTTATTTACAAATATCTAATTAAAGGGAGAATGAAATTGATTGCTTGATTGATTTGGTTGATTGTAGATTTACTAAATAAAAAAATAAAAAGGATAAAAGAAAATACTAAGGAAAATAAAAAAAGACACAGAGATCTAAGGTTGTGATTTCTTTTAATATCATTTTAAAGATGAAGTGGTTATCTAAAAGTTGGGTAATATATTGATTTATTAACCTGGAACACTAAATTATGTGTAAGCCTCTGTCGATGGTCAGACACAAATACCCAGTTTAACCCAATTGAACCATATGTCTATGTCAACCAAATTATCTGGATTCATTAAGTTTAAGTTCCAATTATGGCTACCCCCGCCCGACAGGTATATTCCTATCCTGTAAGGAAATTTATTAAAGGGTTATATATCCTCAAGGATGATCGTGGGCTATTAAGTCTAAGGCTGAAACCTAAAATCCCTATGTCTAGTTCATTTTAGATTTACCAGATCAATTTTATCAATGGCCGATTAATGAAAAAGCATTAAGATTAAGACTCAATAAATAAATCTTTATAATACCCAAACTATAATCTAACCCCTTATAAACCGGTGATATTAAAAGTCATCACAACCCCAGATAACTAACACATAACTAGGGCTAGTAAAAACTTAAAAGTAAAAGACATAAAGTAAAAGCTGAAAAGTAAAATAAAATAAAATGCTAAGGTAAAAGAAATTACTTTTACTATTTACTATTTAGATATCTCCCTTAATATAATATATTAACTCGTGATGATAATACCAACCAGCCATATAGGCGGTAACCTGATTAAGTCAATTTAAGTCCAACCAGCCATATAGGTGGAATTAAAATAAACCAGCCATAAAGGCAGAACCAAAATTAAACTACCAACCGACCAATCTGGCGGTATCCTTGCTTAGTCAGGTTTAACCAGTTTAAATTAATTTACCAACCGACCAATCTGGCGGTATCCTGATTAAGTCAAATTTTAAATAGTAAATATATTATTTTTAAGAGAAATTAATCTAAATAGTAACAGTAAAAGAATTACCTTTCACCCTAGCTGGGGAAGTTACCTTCTCATGGTGAATAGTAAAAACTGTAAAAAGTAAAAAGTAAAAATTAAATTACTATTATTACAAAACGTAATTAAAATTATTTACAAAACTAAAAAAACTAAAAAACTAAAGAATCTAGAGAGAGAAACTCTCTCTTTAGATAGAATACAAGAGAGAGAATGGTACACTGAAATCTGAAATTTCGAGGTCTATTTATAAGCACAGATAGGGGTCCAGCGTCGCGACGCTGGAACAGTTCAGCGTCGCGACGCTGGAACAGTGAATCGTGGCACAATGACTGCTTGACACGTGGCGAGGCGGCTAAGAGCTCAGATCCTTATCCGATGATGTGGCATTGTTCATGACGTCATTGGTAACATCACGCTGACGTGTGGAGGGCGATTAACGACACCGTGAGATATCGACACGTGGCACTGGCGCACATTAGCAAGTCTGTTGAGATGGCGACACGTGGCACGACGCAAGATAGCATGATCGGCGTATTTTAGCAGGCGGCGCATGTTAGCAAATTTTCTGATTGGTCCACGTGTCCACGGCGTACATTAGCAAGTCCGACACATGCTGAACGTCGTGACGCGCAAGGCTTTAGCGTCGCGACGCTGAAATGACGATTTTGCCCTTTTTGTCCAATTTTTTCTGTTTTGCTCCAATTCACCTCCAGAATGTCCTGAAACTTTATTTATCTACAAAATAACACAAAACACATCAAAATATTCACAAAACCCAAGAAACTATACAAAATATTAGATTAAATGAGTGGGAAATAGTGATAGATTTACCACTCATCACACCCCCAAACCTATCATTTTGCTAGTCCTCGAGCAAAACATAAAATAAAATAATATAATAAAATTTAACTAAGCCACTTTCGTAGGGATCACTGTTGCATTTAGCGTATGCAACAAGCCTTTAAACCCCTAGGTGTCCCTAGTGGACGAGTTGTAGTCTCGTGAGGGTTTACAGCAATGATACCCACAAACATTTTACAAAAGTAAAAAGGTAGTAAAACTAATGCACACAAAAGCAAAAAGACAAGTGAAAAGAGAATAAAGAAGTTAGTGACTAATCAGGTGAAACTTCTACTCCAAGTTACTAGTTGTTTTGTTTCATTCTAAATTACTGAATAAGTAAATTCTCCGATTATTTTTACCATTCTCCATATACACAGCCAACAAAATATAATCAACTCATTTTTACCCATAACAGTCATAAGTGCAGTTGATAAGAGAGTAATATTTTTGTCCTAAAGTTCTATCATATTTCACACTTTTTTGTAGCAATGGAATAATTTTCTGATTTTTCTGATTTTTTCTTTGATTTTTTTTTTATTTATATACAATACCTTCTGTCTATGTAACGAGTTTTGGGTCGGTGGCTCCCAAACCAGTTGGCTTTAGGGCATCAGGTGTTAAGATACCCCTACGGACTTAATTACCCAGACTTCAGATATATATATTTTTGCAGCATCTTTGATCCATGTAGCGAGTTTTGGGCCAGTGACTCCCAAACCAGTTGGTTTTAGGGTACTAGGTGTTAAAACACCCTTACAGACTTAATAACTCGGATCTCGGACGTTTTTTTTTTTTACTCCATCACTTTTTAAGATGCTTCCTCCAATTAAACTAGAGCACTGAATATTACAAACTTTTCAATTTTAGCTCATGTCCGTATGTTACTATGCATGTTGATAATACCTGTCAACTGAGCATAAGAAGATTCATTTTAGTCAGTGTTATGGAGAATTTACAAATTAAATAATTAAAATGAAATAAACAAAAATTAACTTGTTCCGAAATAAATGGTTTGAGATACGTATAAGGAGTGGGAACTCCTTACTCAGCTACCTCTTACCAATTTCACCTTTTTAGTCAAAACAAAACAAAAAACACAAAATATTTTTGTAATTTTTGAAAATTTTTCAATTTTTTTGTATTTTTCGAAAAAAAAATTTGGACTAAAAATAAAAATAACACACAAACTAAAAACAAGATATTAATCAACTAAATCTCTACCCCAAACCTAAATGAGACATTGTCCCCAATGTGTTCAAAACATAAACAAAAGGTAGGAACAATGGTAGCGAGTTTATGCGTCAATCTCCTCCTCGTCGCTGTCGTCAGATGGTGGGTCTGGGAACTGTGGAACAGTAATGTGCAAATCATTTGCCTTTTGTTGTAGTGCATGGCCGATTGCTCTGTTATATTGAAGCATATAATCCACACGACATCCCAAACGACGAACTTCCTGAGAAATAGTGCGAGGCCTTGATGATCTTGGTGGTGGCTGAGGTGGTTGTTGTTGCTACTGTGCGGAAGAAGATGCTCCAGCTTGAGCTTGTCTCTCTGTTCGGAGTTGCTGGATTATGCGGGCTGTTAAAGCTGTCATGGGTTGCATTATTTCTTCTCTGGGATCAACAGGCACCATGGCCAATGTACAAAGTTATGTGAGCAGGTAGCAGTATAATAGACCTGTCTGTGTTGATCTCGCAGCCCAGGCTATATTTGTTGAGATTAACTGTCCAACATCAATAGTAAGGCCCTCCAGAATGCAATATAACAGGATCATGCATTCCTTTGTGACATAAGTAATGTGTGATCCTGGTAACAACGATCGGGTCACAAAATGGAACCACACCTTTGCTTCAGGTTTGAGTAATCTCGAACTTATCTTCTGGTGTTCCCCATTGCTACTCAATACCCAAGCCGCATTAGGAACACAAAATGTTTCTATTAAATGTGTTGTTGATGGTGTTTTTAAGCACTATGATATTTAAGCAGCACGGGATGGGTAAAAGGGTAAATTCCCTTGTTGATCGAGATCATTAATACCGACCCGACCACATGAGTTAGGGGTCGAGCGCTTATGATCGGTAACCCGACCACTTAAGATTGGATGACCGGAAATTATCAGGTCGACAGCACCTTTCAGTACAAAAGACTATCATGACCGACCACATGAAGACCGGGAATATGGCGGGATATGCTCCAGAGGATAAGTTACCCTACTTTCATGGGGAAAACTGATGAGTCAGAGTCCTAGTAGGATAAAGAAAGTAAATGTAGTTTTAATTAGGAATCCTTATGGGAAAAGGGAATAGTTTTGACTAGGATTCTTTATGGGAAAAGGAAATTGTTTCAACTAGGAAATTCTTGTACAAATAGGAATCTGATTTCTTCACCATTATAAATAGAAGGGTAGAGTATGCATAAGGGAACAAGTTGAAGGAAGTTAAAAGTGGAGATCAAGATCATTATTGTGAGACTTGTAAACAAAAGAGAGAGCTGAGAAGCGTGTTTGAGTAATAAAAGTATCATCCTTTTTGTGCTTGTGGACGTAGGTCGGACCAAGATCCGCCGAACCACGTTAAATCTCCTTGTTGATTGGTGTATTTATTTGTCTTTTGCTAAGTTTGCTTTTGGTCCCCCATAACCAAACAAATTCACCGTTGAAGGAGGATTCTCTCGTAGGTGATATTCCCGTATTACCCCGAGACCAAAATCCGTCGTCAATAGTTGGCGCCATCTGTGGGGAACTCTACGAAAAGTAACTCGCGTAATAAGACAAATGGCGGAAGGCGGAAACCTACAATCATCAGGGAGCTCGGCTGCAGACTGGATGGAAAAGATCGAGGAAAATCTTATGAAGGAAAGGGAGGAAAACCAAACTCTACTAAAAACCATAGTAGACCGGTTGGAAAGGATGGAAGGAGCACGCGACGGAAAATTCGAGGCCGGGACTAGCCGACGAAGGAATGAAATAGCGGAAGGAAAGAGAATTGTCGATATAAGTGAGGACGACAGACCTCGGAAGAGGGATCCCTACATGGTAAGTTCCGTGGTGGTGCAGAGAGATTCCCAGACCGAGGAAACATGGGAGGAGATGATGACAAATCATCACCAGACTCTTCCTACGATTGCCCTCACAGCACCCGGAGAAGAGGGAAAGAACATACCGAAAAGGTGCGAGAAGACACCGACCCTGAGAAGCACCACTCCCAAGATAAAAGAAAGAAAGGAAACCGCAGGAGGCGGTATGGAACCAAAGACAGCAGCATGAAATCTTGGTTACGGGAGGAGCTAGCCAAATGGAGAGTATGCCCCAAAACCGATACAGCAGATGCTCGAGACGACGAGGTTGAATCTCTCTTCACAGAAGAAATAAGGTCGGTAAAATTCCCAAGACGTTTCAACATGCCATCCATGACGCCCTACAAAGGCCATTCAGATCCAAAGTCCCATATTGAAAGTTTTGTCCTATTAATGGAGGTCCAAGGAGTAGTAGGGGATGCCGTTTGCAAAGTTTTCCCTCTAACCTTGGGAGGATCTGTCATTCTGTGGTTCAGAAGTCTAGCCTCAGGGAGCATCGGAAGCTTCGCGCAACTCAGGAAGTCATTTGTTCGGCACTTCAAAGGGGCATGCGTCCCAAAGAAAATGGTGGGAGAATTGAGACTGATGAAGCAGGGGGATGATGAGCCCCTGAGGAATTTTATTGAAAGGTACAACAATTTGATACTTGAGGTCGGAGCGTACGAGTCATCCGAAGCGCTAGAAAGTCTCAAGGGAGGTCTGAAGGTCGGGAAGTTGTGGACTCACCTGAGGATTCAAGACGTATCAGATTATGCCACTGCCCTGGAGTTGGCCATGAAGTTTATCTTAATAGAGGAATAGAAAAAGATTGCCCGTGGAATAGACACCCGAAAGGCTAAAATACTCATGTCAGACAATCAGTGGGATTCAATCAGAAATTTGAGGAGACCAATCCCGGAGCAGAAGAAACTCAGACTGACACCTCCGAGTAGTCATGCTCAAGAGATAAAGTCACCTGTCCAAGTCAACTGTGTCGCGGGGAGGACAGTATACACCCCCATGAACAAACCTATGGCCCAGATAGTTCGGGAAATCCAGGATAAAGGTCTGTTGGCCGAGCCTAATTTGAGGAGGTTCCCGATTGAGGAGGGAAATAGTAGGGCTTACTGTATCTACCATAACGTAAAGGGACATACCACGAATGGGTGCAGAGACCTGCGCGAGCAGATGTAAGACTTGGTGAAAGAATGCTATCTCAGTGAGTACATAGACCATTCGGTTTTTTATGACGACCAAGTTGATAGCGAAAGTCATCCGGTCGGATGCGTGGAATGCTGAGATGCAGAGAGGACGTATTAAGAAGAGCCTTACTTGTAGTAACCCTTGTAGAGTTGCAAGAAAGACAACGGATCCCAAAAATGTGAGTAAAACTTCTTCTGTCTTAGGCTGACATTTATTTATGCTTGTTTGTTGTGGCCCACAAAATGATTTTGATATTTGTTTTACGGCTCGGGTCTGCTCTTGTACCGCCGAATCCATTTTGTTGATGTTTATTTACGGCTCGGGTCTGCTCTTGTACCACCGAGACCGATGTTTCTTTCCGGCTCGGGTCTGCTCTTGTACCGCCGAGACCGATGTTTCTTTCTGGCTCGGGTCTGCTCTTGTACCGCCGAGACCGATGTTTCTTTCCGGCTCGGGTCTGCTCTTGTACCGCCGAGACCGATGTTCTTTCCGGCTCGGGTCTGCTCTTGTACCGCCGAGACCGATGTTTCTTTCCGGCTCGGGTCTGCTCTTATACCGCCGAGACCGAAGTTTCTTTCCGGCTCGAGTCTACCTCTTTGGACTAGGGACGCAACATTCCCCCAGGTCCAAGGCCTTTCTCAGCTCGGGGTCGGGTTACGTCCCACCGAGTCTACCTCTTTGGACTGGGGACGCAACATTCCCCCAGGTCCAAGTGCCTTTCTTAGCTCGGGGTCGGTTACGTCCCACCGAGTCTACCTCTTTGGACTGGGGACGGAACATTCCCCCAGGTCCAAGTGTCTTTCTCAGCTCGGGGTCGGGTTACGTCCCACCGAGTCTACCTCTTTGGACTGGGGACGTAACATTCCCCCAGGTCCAAGTGCCTTTCTCAGCTCGGGGTCGGGGTACGTCCCACCGAGTAAGCTCTTCGGACTGGGGACGTAACATTCCCTCAGGTCCAAGTGCCCTCTTCATTCGGGGTCGGGTTACGTCCCACCGAGTCTACCTCTTTGGACTGGGGACGTAACATTCCCCCAGGTCCAAGTGTCTTTCTCAGCTCGGGGTCGGGTTACGTCCCATCGAGTCTACCTCCTTGGACTGGGGACGTAACATTCCCCCAGGTCCAAGTGCTTTCTCAGCTCGGGGTCGGGGTACGTCCCACCGAGTCAGCTCTTCGGACTGGGGATGTAACATTCCCTCAGGTCCAAGTGCCTCTCTTCATTCGGGGTTGGGTTACGTCCCACCGAGTCTACCTCTTTGGACTGGGGACGTAACATTCCCCCAGGTCCAAGTGCCTTTTTCAGCTCGGAGTCGGGTTACGTCCCACCGAGTCTACCTCTTTGGACTGGGGACCTAACATTCCCCCAGGTCCAAGTGTCTTTCTCAGCTCGGGGTCGGGTTACGTCCCACCGAGTCTACCCTTTGGACTGGGGACGTAACATTCCCCCAGTCCAAGTGCCTTTCTCAGCTCGGGGTCGGGGTACGTCCCACCGAGTAAGCTCTTCGGACTGGGGACGTAACATTCCCTCAGGTCCAAGTGCCTCTCTTCATTCGGGGTTGGGTTACGTCCCACCGAGTCTACCTCTTTGGACTGGGGACGTAACATTCCCTCAGGTCCAAGTGTCTTTCTCAGCTCGGGGTCGGGTTACGTCCCATGGAGTCTGCCTCTTTAGACTGGGGACGTAACATTCCCCCAGGTCCAAGTGCCTTTCTCAGCTCGGGGTCGGGGTACGTCCCACCGAGTCAACTCTTCGGACTGGGGACGTAACATTCCCTCAGGTCCAAGTGTCTTCTCAGCTCGGGGTCGGGTTACGTCCCACCGAGTCTACCTCTTTGGACTGGGGACGTAACATTCCCCCAGGTCCAAGTGCCTTTCTCAGCTCGGGGTCGGGGTACGTCCCACCGAGTCAACTCTTCGGACTGGGGACGTAACATTCCCTCAGGTCCAAGTGTCTTTCTCAGCTCGGGGTCGGGTTACGTCCCACCGAGTCTACCTCTTTGGACTGGGGACGGAACATTCCCCCAGGTCCAAGTGTCTTTCTCAGCTCGGGGTCGGGTTACGTCCCACCGAGTCTACCTCTTTGGACTGGGGACGTAACATTCCCCCAGGTCCAAGTGCCTTTCTCAGCTCGGGGTCGGGGTACGTCCCACCGAGTCAGCTCTTCGGACTGGGGACGTAACATTCCCTCAGGTCCAAGTGCCTCTCTTCATTCGGGGTCGGGTTACGTCCCACCGAGTCTACCTCTTTGGACTGGGGACGTAACATTCCCCCAGGTCCAAGTGCCTTTCTCAGCTCGGGGTCGGGTTACGTCCCACCAAGTCAGTCTTTCAGACTGGGGACGTAACATTGCCTCAGGTCCGAGCATCTCTCACAGCTCGAGACAGGATCACATGCCACCGAGCACATCATCGTTAGATCAGAGGTAAAATTTTCACCTCACAATCGAGATTGGATCAGTCAGGGGACAAGACCTCCAAATCTCCGGTACAGACATTGCAGAGAATGAGTCATTTTTAGTTTAGACAACAAGAGGAACTTCATCACCTGATGGGACGGCCCAAGTAAGCAATTTGCTTTGAGTTGGAGAATCGTTCTGAATGGGATCAACATCTTCAATAACCGAGGATATGAAGATAGAAACAGAAGACTTGGTTGATGGCGAAGACAGTTTCTCTATGGTTTCTGGAGTGACCACCAGCAAGACGATCAGCACACCATCTTTATATAGTTCTCGGCACCAACTCGTATACTTGTTGGAACCGAGAACTAGGGGACATATGTTGATGGTGTTTTTAAGCACTATGATATTTAAGCAGCACGGGATGGGTAAAAGGGTAAATTCCCTTGTTGATCGAGATCATTAATACCGACCCGACCACATGAGTTAGGGGTCGAGCGCTTATGATCGGTAACCCGACCACTTAAGATTGGATGACCGGCAATTATCAGGTCGACATCACACTCTCAGTACAAAAGACTATCATGGCCGACCACATGAAGACCGGGAATATGGCGGGATATGCTCCAGAGGATAAGTTACCCTACTTTCATGGGGAAAACTGATGAGTCAGAGTCCTAGTAGGATAAAGAAAGTAAATGTAGTTTTAATTAGGAATCCTTATGGGAAAAGGGAATAGTTTTTACTAGGATTCTTTATGGGAAAAGGAAATTGTTTCAACTAGGAAATTCTTGTACAAATAGGAATCTGATTTCTTCACCATTATAAATAGAAGGGTAGAGTATGCATAAGGGAACAAGTTGAAGGAAGTTAAAAGTGGAGATCAAGATCATTATTGTGAGACTTGTAAACAAAAGAGAGAGCTGAGAAGCGTGTTTGAGTAATAAAAGTATCATCCTTTTTGTGCCTGTGGACGTAGGTCGGACCAAGATCCGCCGAACCACGTTAAATCTCCTTGTTGATTGGTGTATTTATCTGTCTTTTGCTAAGTTTGCTTTTGGTCCCCCATAACCAAACAAATTCACCGTTGAAGGAGGATTCTCTCGTAGGTGATATTCCCGTATTACCCCGAGACCAAAATCCGCCGTCAACATGTGTAATATCAATCTCCTCATTAACTGCAGAGTACTCATCAGCTTCCATATCAGGTAATCCATAGAATTTGTTAATTGTAGTAGGATCAAATGCTACATGTTGATCTCTAACCATTGCTACATACGCACGATGCTCATAAGCATTAGCGTAAAACTCCCGTACAATAGCTGCATAAGCGGGGTGAGGCTGCAGACAAAGCTTTTGCCAGTGTCTGGTTGTGATGATCCTGTCAATCTCCGGGAATAGTCCGGGGCGGATTTCAAAACCCCTCTCCATAATATGAATTTTTCTAGTAATTCCCTCTTCGAATCTCCTCTCTACAGCTGTCGAAAAAAATTTTGTAGTGTAAAAATTGGGTTCAGTAGATGTTGAAACCCTGGATCTCTTCGGTGGCATTTTCTCAGAATTTTCGGCAGAATTTCCCCTAAAATCTCAGAGTTTCCCACAATACACCCTAAAACTATCAACACACAAATCCCAAATTCGCCCCCAAAACTACGATTAAATCAATCACAACACTTCCAGAATCCAATCAAACACATCCAGTATCACAAATTGCCATATCACATGTATCAACTAATTTCTCAGATTTACCGTTAACACTTTTGAAGACCCAGATCTGATTGGCAGTGGCGGCTCCGGTGAGACTCGATTTTGGTAAGGGTTCGGCAAAGGTGGCTCTTGGCCGGTACAGGTGCGGTTTGTGACTCTTGGCTTGGTGTGGATGTCGGTTTGGTGCTCGGTTCCGATGATTTCGGTCGGCTGTGGGCTCTCGGTAAAGGTGGCTGATGACTGGTGGTTCTCTGCTCTGTTCGTGGGTTCTCGTTGGTGAATGTCTCCGCTGTGACTTAGTTGTGACTCGGCGAATGAAGGGCTCGGTCACGGCAAGGGTGGCTCGCGGTGGTTCGATTTTGGCTGGATCTTAGTGAGGGTGGTTGGATCTCGGTTGGTGTTGGCGGAATCTGTAATGCTTGGTTACTTTTGGAGAGAAAATGCCGAGAAGATGGAAGTGAGAAGTGCAGAAATTGACTGGCGGCTGCTGGTCTTTGACCTGAAATCGATCCAGCGTCGCGACGCTTAAGTTTGCCTGGCGTCGCGACGCTCGGTAATTTTAAGGTTTTTTTTTTGGTAAAACCAAGTCTGTCGACGGATAAATCCACTGGGACGCGTCTCAAGAGCTGACTCCTTACTCAGCCGTCAACAACCACAAGGTTGAGGGGTGGCCGGCGCACCCCTCTAGCCGATCGCGCTTGTCGGCGCGACCAGGCGTCGTCAAAACACGTTTGGGATGGGGGGTCGTGAGCTGTGTGAGGAAAATATATGATTTTTGTAATTTCTAGATGCTTCTAGGTTTGTATAGAAATGTTTTGAAAATTACCAATAGGCCCCCACAAATTTGCACTTTGGTCCTTCTTCATAGACCATTTCGGTAATTCTTAAAATTGAGGCCTTTCATATAAGAATTTCAAAAGTGTTCAACAAAAAAGTTGTTCATCTCTGAAAAACGAGTGTGATGGTTCAAGAATCAACTCAATCGGAGTTCGTTTGAAAGTTTTATTGCCGAAAGAAGAAACTTTTACGCATATAACGATAAAATCAGAAATGGCGTAACCGGTTCCCGAAATATATTCATTTCATGCCAAATTCAAAATCAATACAGGTTAGGCCTTATAGTTCCAGGAGGAGGAAATAGAAAAAATGATCAAAGAAATGTTGTAAAGTGAGATGATTCAAAACAACATTAGTCCAGACTCATCACCAGCATGACTAATAAAAAAAGAATGGTTTCTTGAGGTTTTTTTTTGTGATTATAGAGCCCTCACACACACCATTATCAAAGATAAGTTCCCTATTACTACTACTCTGACTACTGGATGAATTGTTAGATGAGTTACATGGAGCTTGTATCTTTTCAAAACTGGATTTACGAGCTAGATACCATCAAATAAGAATGTCACCTGATGACATAAATAAGACAACATTTAAAACACATGAAAGTCATTATGAGTTTCTAGTGATGCTCTTTGTTTAACAAATGCCCCATTTACCTTTCAAACTATTATGAATCACATTTTTAAACCTTAGTTTAGGAAGTTTATCATTGTGTTTTTTGATGATATTCCGATTTACAGTATTTTGTTGGATTCATTTAACACCACTAGAATTACTCTATAATGTTTAGCAGATAATTCATTTTTTTGCCAAGTTTCAGAAATTTGTCTAGTGATAACATAAATAAGACAACATTTAGAATACATGAAAGTCATTATGAATTTTTAGTGATGCTCTTTGTTTTGACGCAAGTATTAGTTTTGCCTAGCTTTTCTAACCAATTTGTAGTGAAAACTGATGCCAGTCAGTGATGAAGACATAGGTACAATATGATGAAGCAGAACCACTCTCTTGCTTTCTTTAGTAAAAAGCTACATTGGAGACTTCATAAGACATCTGCCTATGTCAGGGAGTTTGTGGAAATAGGAGGTTATACAAAAACGGAGACAATAACAATTGGGAAGACATTTGTTATACAAAAATGGAGACAATTGGATCACAAAAGTTTGAAAAGCATGATGGAGCTAGTTATGTACCAAAGTTTCCAGGATTTGATTATGAGATTCATTACAAGCCTGGACATGAAAATACAGGCTTTATCCAGGCTACCACAGTTGACAGAAAACCAAGATCAGTTCTGTACTGTTTATATTTCTGTTTTCAGTTTTAATAATCAGATAAAAGATGACACCACTCATTCAGAAACTTTGCAACAACTCTTGTCTTAAGTGCAACAAAATCCAACTGTCTATCCTGCTTATAAGACCATGGAAGGGTTATTGCTTTACAAATGTAGAATTATGGTCAGTCTAGAATCTCCAGTTTGTGGGGGTTATAGTGAGGTGCAAAGCAGTTTTTATTGGAAAAAGATGAAAAAAATATCTCTAAAAATCCAATTGCAGAAGGCTCAAAAACTTATGAAGAGTTTGGCTGACAGGTATAGGAGTGACAAGTAGCAAAGTTTAAGAAAATGGTAGCAAAGTTTGTTAGAAGGAAGTTAGTTTTGGCGCCAAAATCTGTTAGGTAGTTAGCAGTTGTTAGAAATCAATTAGGAGTAAAATAGACTACAGTTAGTTGTAAAAGAATCTATAAGGCTAGGAGAATTTGGTTAGCTTTATCTGGAACAAAAGCTAGCAAAGTTTCACGACCACTTGGTTGTGATAGTAGTGATGATGATTATTCAACTGCATTTTATTCAGTTTTTTTACTTTTATAAACTCTTCAAACTCTGAATTTAAAATATACTTCGGTCTTGCAGCACAACATTCATTTCCTTCATGAAGTTATATAAAACAGACATGAAGATCTTTTGGAGTGGTGCATCATTTTCTTGTTCACTCTTCGAGAATGTTATTTCAGTATATGAGATTGTTCGTGATTCGACAAAAGTTATTCTTTGATTTGGCAAGCTGATTAGCAAATTTTGGATAGCTAATCAATAGATAGGGCACGCAGATTAAGTCGTTAAATATTTATTTGTAATAGTTGTATTTAACAGTAGTAGAAATAGGAAAAAAATTAAAAGAAACTTAAACTTCTAGGGATTTGGGTATCTTTGATTCTACTTTCAGGTTCCACCACATTAAACATCTATAATTTTGGACAGCTAATCAATATATAGGGCACGCAGTTAAGTCATTAATATTTATTTGTAATAGTTGTATTTAACAATACTATATTGCTCAAAAAGTTATGTTTTTTTTTTAGATGGTAACTTTGCTCATTAATAGAAATAGGAAAAAAAAATAAAAGAAACTTAAACTTCTGGGGATTTGGCTATCTTTGATTCTACTTTCAGGTTCCACCACATTCAACAACTGCAAGATGGAGACAAGAAAAAACACATTAGTCAAGCTATTCTATTAACTGCAACACCAACAACCAAAAAATGATGTAACAATACAATAAAACAGAGTAAAATCCTCACATTGTAACTGAAGTATGAACCAGGTTCAAAATGCATGCGCTGCTGTTTCACTGCCTCTCCAATCTTTGAGTTACAACCTCTTGAAATGTTGCCACTCCAGTACCATGGTGTCAAGAAAGAGTCGTCTGGCTCCAAGAAAGATGTCAGTTTTGAATAATCGATATTGGATTCAAGAGCAAGATCATGTTCTTGCTCCAAGAAAGATGTGAGTTTTGAGTAGTCGATACTGGGCTCATGAGGAAAACCATGTTCTGGTTTCCGTTCGAGTCCTTCTTCCTCGTCACTTGCATTATCTGCTCTCGTTCCGTGCTTGCTTGCTGCTGCGTTCTTTCAACTTCAAGCGAATTAGTCATTGCTAGTTTGCTCTTCTCGAATTTAATTAGTTAACGACAAGCTATAAAATATAAACTTTTTTCTAGCTATATGGCACTCTCCCTATGCTTTTGCTTATTTATATAAGAATTACCTGATGACCTCATTCTAATACGAGTATTTTACTCGGTTATCTAAATCTATCCAAACTATGTCTCCTCAATTCTATTTGATTCCTTTGATCACATGGATTCATCGTTCAATTGCTTCATCATTCCCTACCAATAAATGTTCAATAATATTTACGTCTCCTTAATTCTATTAACTAAGCCATGCACGATTGGGAAAGTTATATGAGTTTTCATGGCTTACGTTACTGGTGGAGGCTAATTGTGTTTGACGAGGAATAATAAAAATGACATCTTTCAGTTTGACAAACATGAACGAGATTAGGGCATATTATATCCGATAAATATTATGATTTATAAATATTAATTATTTAACAAAATCAATTAATTGACACGAGTCAATTTTCAGTTTGGCGTTTGTTTCATTCGTAATTTCAAAACAGCCCATGGAAACCTAGATGACTTGCATCAACGAAGAATTTATCAATGCCGCGCCATCGCCATGCATGGCTTGCATGAATAAGCTTAATCGAGTCAGCCAAGGATGTGTTTCCTTTGGCTCAAAGATTGTTACATCAAACCCTAATTCCACAGCTTAATTTAAAAAGAAGGGTGCGAACCAGGCAGTAGCTTAAATCATTATATCGAAGGAAAAAAATCGTTCTATATAGACACTAGCAGGTAATATTCACCTATTTCTAGAATTTGAATCAATTATTTAATTAGTCCCCGTATTTTTAAAATTATTTCATGAAATTTTATCAGATATATCTCTAATTTGTTGGAATTTTATGTTTTTTTAGAGAATAAAATATTATTTTATCATTGAAAATGTTAAATCTAATAACTACTAAAATAAAGATAAAATATTTTGAGTAATTTTTAAAAATATAGGAACTAATTATATAATTATCCCAGACTTTACCATTATAGTTTACTCTGCACATCAACGTACACATAATAATATACGAGTTGAGAACATTTGTATATAACAAACTTGAAAATTTACACTATGGTTCATTACTTGATATTCATAATCACAACCAAATCTTTATTGCTTTTTTTTTTTAATCATAAAGTTTGAAACATTTGAAAAACAATAGACAACTAATAATAGAACTTTGCTTTTTTAAAAAGAAAAACAAAAATCAATCATTTTAATATCAAACCTTTTGCTTTCTCATATCCTTCTCTTTTCCTTCCTTTTGGGTGGAACGCGGCCATCAGTGCCTGCGAGAATGGAATATTTTTGTTCCAGTAAATGTTCATGTACTTGTACATTTACTTATTCATTTACTTACACGTAATCATACCATTACAGGTTCATACCCTTTCATACATCTATACATACACATAGACATTATGTTCATCAAACATTTCACTTCACATCAAAGCATTAAAAAAAAATCATGCATATGGCGGTCGATAAACTTAACTATACGTAATGTTATACCCCGTACTCAAAATCGCTTTTTAACTATTCTCTTTTATCCTAACACGTTAGTCGTCTATATTTATGTATATATATATATATATATAATATATATATATATATATATATATATAATATATATATATATATATGTATATACAAATATTTAAAACACGAGTTCACCTATTCAAGTTCTCGTCGTATGTGTTACTTACCTGACTTCACGAGCACTCTGGTTCCTAGTCAAGTTTGCCAAAACACATGGCAAAACATTGTTAGAATCGCGACTTATGAAATTCTGGACTTAACTTTGACAAACTGCCAGATCTTTCCCGGACGACTCAAAAAAGTTTGATTTCAACAGTTTTAGTTTTAGAAGTCTTAAAACATTATTATAAACTAACTCAAGTAATCAGTTAACTTAAATGCTCGGTTTACGTGTTTTTGGAAAATCTTCCGAAAAAGTTTTCGTAAATGCTACGGAAGGGTCCATAACCCTCCGAACCTACCCGGATTTATCCAAACATATTCGTAATATCATATATAACTCATAATTGTCGTTAAAATCAAAACACATTATTAATACAAAAGTCACCTTTTATCAAAAACTATCATATTCTATCGGATCGATCAAACTCGTTTCGTTTTCAATCGGATTCTACCAAATGCACATATTCCATATACTAAAATCAAACAATTCATTTCATATCATTACGATACTCTACGAAACTACTGGATGCATCCGAACATTTAATAAAAAACTTGAAATTTGCGAATTTTTATCGGGAGGTCTTACCGAGATTTCGAGGCCATATAAGGACTCCAAACGATCCCTCAAACACGCTGGAATCAACGAAATTTCGATCGGAGATACTGTTCATCATGGGTCACTTTTCATCCGAATCTTTCTCTCTCTCATTTCGTGTGAAACTGAGCACGGATCGAAAAATCATCACTGTCATCTTGTAGTACTATCATAGAGCTTTGATTTGGCGGGTGGCTCGGGCCGTGAAATGAAACGATGAGCCGGGATCGAAAAAACCCATGTGCCACGCCGCTCAACGGTGTTTTGGGGTTGCCGCCGGCCACCACAAGGTTGAGGGGTGGCCGGCGCACCCCTCTGGCCGATCGCGCCTGCCGGCGCGACCAGGCGTCGTCAAAACACGTTTGGGATGGGGGGTCGTGAGCTGTGTGAGGAAAATATATGATTTTTTGCAATTTCTATAAGCTTCTAGGTTTGTATAGAAATGTTTTGAAAATTACCAATAGGCCCCCACGAATTTGCACTTTGGTCATTCTTCATAGACCATTTCGATAATTCTTAAAATTGAGGCCTTTCATGTAAGAATTTCAAAAGTGTTCAACAAAAAAGTTGTTCATCTCGGAAAAACGAGTGTGATGGTTCAAGAATCAACTCAATCGGAGTTTGTTTGAAAGTTTTATAGCCGAAAGAAGAAACTTTTACGCATATAACGATAAAATCAGAAATCGCGTAACCGGTTCCCGAAACCACATGCTTTCCAACGCGACAAAGCTTCATTTTAAAACGTTTCGATCTATTTTCCCACACCTAAACTCTTATTTTCGATTACCATCCCGTTCTAAATCCTTAACCTTAATTCGGAAATCCTCCTACGCTGTTCCGAAAAACTCGGAATATTACAAGGACCAATCATCATATATTACAAAAGGCTAGTAATGGAATTTCAGTAGGAAGGAAGAACTATTACTTTATATGGAGATACTGGCCTCATAATGAAAACCATGTCCCGGTCCCCGCTAAAGAGAATGACGGCTACTGATGCAATAGTTTCCTATTACTAACTACAAGTTGTGCCATTCTCAGCAAACACCTGTTAGTAATTCTAAAATTCAACTATTACTCAATTCTTGCCACCAGTAAGAGATATATTCCTTTACTGCCAAATTCAAAATCAATACAGGTTAGGCCTTATAGTTCCATGAGGAGGAAATAGAAAAAATGATCAAAGAAATGTTGTAAAGTGAGATGATTCAAAACAACATTAGTCCACACTCATCACCAGCATGACTAATAAAAAAGAATGATGGTTCTTGGAGGTTTTTTGTGGATTATAGAGCCCTCAACAGAACCATTATCAAAAATAAGTTCCCTATTCCTACTGCCGATGAATTGTTAGATGAGTTACATGGAGCTTGTATCTTTTCAAAACTGGATTTACGAGCTAGATACCATCAAATAAGATTGTCACCTGATGACATAAATAAGACAACACTTAGAACACATGAAAGTCATTATGAGTTTCTAGTGATGCTCTTTGGTTTAACAAATGCCTCATTTACCTTTCAAACTATTATGAATCAAATTTTTAAACCTTATTTTACGAAGTTTATCATTGGGGTTTTTGATGATATTCCGATTTACAGTATTTTTTTGGATATTCATTTAAACCACCTTAGAATTACTCTATAATGTTTAGCAGATAATCAATTTTTTGCCAAGTTTCAAAAATTTGTCTAGTGATGACATAAAAAAGACAACATTTAGAATACATGAAAGTCATTATGAATTTCTAGTGATGCTCTTTGTTTTGACGCAAGTATTAGTTTTGCCTAGCTTTTCTAACCAATTTGTAGTGAAAACTGATGCCAGTCAGTGATGATGACATAGGTACAATATTGATGCAGCAGAACCACTCTCTTGCTTTCTTCAGTAAAAAGCTACATTGGAGACTTCAAAAGACATCTGCCTATGTCAGGGAGTTTTTGGATATAGGAGGTTATACAAAAATGGAGACAATAACAATTGGGAAGACATTTGTTATTAACAATTGGGAAGACATTTGTTATACAAAAATGTAGACAATTGGATCGCAATAGTTTGAAAAGCATGATGGAGTAGTTATACAGTCTCCTGAACAACAATAGTATCTACCAAAGTTTCCGGGATTTGATTATGAGATTCATTACAAGCCTGGACATGAAAATACAGTAGCTGATACTTTATCCAGGCTACCACAGTTGACAGAAAACCAAGCTCAGTTCTGTACTGTTTATATTCCTGTTTTCAGTTTTGATAATCAGATAAAAGATGACACAACTCATTCAGAAACTTTGCAACAACTCTTGTCTTAAGTGCAACAAAATCCAACTGTATATCCTGCTTATAAGACCGTGGAAGGGTTATTGCTTTACAAATGTAGAATTATGGTCAGTCTAGAATTTCCATGGATTTCATAGTATAGGGTTATTTGTTGCCAGTGGATATTCTGCCATTCTTGTGGTTGTTGACAGGTTGAGTACGTATATACACTTGGGTCCCTTGCTTGCTCATTTCAATGCTTCACGAGTGAGATGGTTTGTAAGTTGCATTGAGATGGTTTGAGCTGAGTTTTGGTATAATACTTCCTATCACATGACCACCTCCTATGTGCCGTAGACTAAGAATTGATTGAAAGGGATGAAGTCTTACATTATTTAAAAATCCAATTGCAGAAGGCTCAAAAACTTATGAAGAGTTTGGCTGACAGGAAGAGGAGTGACAAGTAGTTTACTGTGGCCGGGTAATGTTACACGTCAGCAGCAGCAAGTTCAAGACAGTCAACAGCATTCCTGGCCTCAATGAATCATTTCTAAACCATGAAAATATCAGGATTTTATATCAAATTTAAGAAAATGGTAGCAAAGTTTGTTAGAAGGAAGTTAGTTTTGGCGCCAAAATTTGTTAGGTAGTTAGTAGTTGTAACAGAATCTATAAGGCTAGGAGAATTTGGTTAGCTTTATCTGGAACAAAAGCTAGCAAAGTTTCACCACCACTTGGTTGTGATAGTAGTGATGATGATTATTGATCAACTGCATTTTATTCAGTTTTTTTACTTTTATAAACTCTTCAAACTCTGAATTTAAAATATACTTCGGTCTTGCAGCACAACATTCATTTCCTTCATGAAGTTATATAAAACAGACATGAAGATCTTTTGGAGTGGTGCATCATTTTCTTGTTCACTCTTCGAGAATGTTATTTCAGTATATGAGATTGTTCGTGATTCGACAAAAGTTATTCTTTGATTTGGCAAGCTGATTAGCAAATTTTGGATAGCTAATCAATAGATAGGGCACGCAGATTAAGTCGTTAAATATTTATTTGTAATAGTTGTATTTAACAGTAGTAGAAATAGGAAAAAAAATTAAAAGAAACTAAACTTCTAGGGATTTGGGTATCTTTGATTCTACTTTCAGGTTCCACCACATTAAACATCTGTAATTTTGGACAGCTAATCAATATATAGGGCACGCAGTTAAGTCATTAATATTTATTTGTAATAGTTGTATTTAACAATACTATATTGCTCAAAAAGTTATGTTTTTTTTGATGGTAACTTTGCTCATTAATAGAAATAGAAAAAAAAATAAAAGAAACTTAAACTTCTGGGGATTTGGCTATCTTTGATTCTACTTTCAGGTTCCACCACATTCAACAACTGCAAGATGGAGACAAGAAAAAACACATTAGTCAAGCTATTCTATTAACTGCAACACCAACAACCAAAAAATGATGTAACAATACAATAAAACAGAGTAAAATCCTCACATTGTAACTGAAGTATGAACCAGGTTCAAAATGCATGCTGCTGTTTCTCTGCCTCTCCAATCTTTGAGTTACAACCTCTTGAATGTTGCCACTCCAGTACCATGGTGTCAAGAAAGAGTCGTCTGGCTCCAAGAAAGATGTCAGTTTTGAATAATCGATATTGGGCTCAAGAGCAAGATCATGTTCTTGCTCCAAGAAAGATGTGAGTTCTGAGTAGTCGATATTGGGCTCATGAGGAAAACCATGTTCTGGTTTCCGTTCGAGTCCTTCTTCCCTCGTCACTTGCATTATCTGCTCTCGTTCCGTGCTTGCTTGCTGCTGCTGTCTTTCAACTTCAAGCGAATTAGTCATTGCTAGTTTGCTTCTCGAATTTAATTAGTTAACGACAAGCTATAAAATATAAACTTTCTTCTAGCTATATGGCACTCTCCCTATGCTTTTGCTTATTTATATAAGAATTACCTGATGACCTCATTCTAATACGAGTATTTTACTCGGTTATCTAAATCTATCCAAACTATGTCTCCTCAATTCTATTTGATTCCTTTGATCACATGGATTCATCGTTCAATTGCTTCATCATTCCCTACCAATAAAGGTTCAATAATATTTACGTCTCCTTAATTCTATTAACTAAGCCATGCACGATTGGGAAAGTTATATGAGTTTTCATGGCTTACGTTACTGGTGGAGGCTACTTGTGTTTGACGAGGAGTAATAAAAAAATTCTTATTAACCCAATTCTAGATCAACTCCTAAAAGCTAACAAAGATATTTTGACATCTTTCAGTTTGACAAACATGAACGAGATTAGGCCATCAGTGCCTGCGAGAATGGAATATTTTTGTTCCAGTAAATGTTCATGTACTTGTACATTTACTTATTCATTTACTTACACGTAATCATACCATTACAGGTTCATACCCTTTCATACATCTATACATACACATAGACATTATGTTCATCAAACATTTCACTTCACATCAAAGCATTAAAAAAAAATCATGCATATGGCGGTCGATAAACTTAACTATACGTAATGTTATACCCCGTACTCAAAATCGCTTTTTAACTATTCTCTTTTATCCTAACACGTTAGTCGTCTATATTTATGTATATATATATATATATATGTATATACAAATATTTAAAACACGAGTTCACCTATTCAAGTTCTCGTCGTATGTGTTACTTACTGACTTCACGAGCACTTCACGAGCACTCTGGTTCCTAGTCAAGTTTGCCAAAACACATGGCAAAACATTGTTAGAATCGCGACTTATGAAATTCTGGACTTAACTTTGACAAACTGCCAGATCTTTCCCGGACGACTCAAAAAAGTTTGATTTCAACAGTTTTAGTTTTAGTAGTCTTAAAACATTATTATAAACTAACTCAAGTAATCAGTTAACTTAAATGCTCGGTTTACGTGTTTTTGGAAAATCTTCCGAAAAAGTTTTCGTAAATGCTACGGAAGGGTCCATAACCCTCCGAACCTACCCGGATTTATCCAAACATATTCGTAATATCATATATAACTCATAATTGTCGTTAAAATCAAAACACATTATTAAATACAAAAGTCACCTTTTATCAAAAACTATCATATTCTATCGGATCGATCAAACTCGTTTCGTTTTCAATCGGATTCTACCAAATGCACATATTCCATATACTAAAATCAAACAATTCATTTCATATCATTACGATACTCTACGAAACTACTGGATGCATCCGAACATTTAATAAAAAACTTGAAATTTGCGAATTTTTATCGGGAGGTCTTACCGAGATTTCGAGGCCATATAAGGACTCCAAACGATCCCTCAAACACGCTGGAATCAACGAAATTTCGATCGGAGATACTGTTCATCATGGGTCACTTTTCATCCGAATCTTTCTCTCTCATTTCGTGTGAAACTGAGCACGGATCGAAAAAATCATCACTGTCATCTTGTAGTACTATCATAGAGCTTTGATTTGGCGGGTGGCTCGGGCCGTGAAATGAAACGATGAGCCAGGATCGAAAAAACCCATGTGCCACGCCGCTCAACGGTGTTTTGGGGTTGCCGCCGGCCACCACAAGGTTGAGAGGTGGCCGGCGCACCCCTCTGCCCGATCGCGCCTGCCGGCGCGACCAGGCGTCGTCAAAACACGTTTGGGATGGGGGGTCGTGAGCTGTGTGAGGAAAATATATGATTTTTTGCAATTTCTATAAGCTTCTAGGTTTGTATAGAAATGTTTTGAAAATTACCAATAGGCCCCCACGAATTTGCACTTTGGTCATTCTTCATAGACCATTTCGATAATTCTTAAAATTGAGGCCTTTCATGTAAGAATTTCAAAAGTGTTCAACAAAAAAGTTGTTCATCTCGGAAAAACGAGTGTGATGATTCAAGAATCAACTCAATCGGAGTTTGTTTGAAAGTTTTATAGCCGAAAGAAGAAACTTTTACGCATATAACGATAAAATCAGAAATCTCGTAACCGGTTCCCGAAACCACATGCTTTCCAACGCGACAAAGCTTCATTTTAAAACGTTTCGATCTATTTTCCCACACCTAAACTCTTATTTTCGATTACCATCCCGTTCTAAATCCTTAACCTTAATTCGGAAATCCTCCTACGCTGTTCCGAAAAACTCGGAATATTACAAGGACCAATCATCATATATTACAAAAGGCTAGTAATGGAATTTCAGTAGGAAGGAAGAACTATTACTTTATATGGAGATACTGGCCTCATAATGAAAACCATGTCCCGGTCCCCGCTAAAGAGAATGACGGCTACTGATGCAATAGTTTCCTATTACTAACTACAAGTTGTGCCATTCTCAACAAACACCTGTTAGTAATTCTAAAATTCAACTATTACTCAATTCTTGCCACCAGTAAGAGATATATTCCTTTACTGCCAAATTCAAAATCAATACAGGTTAGGCCTTATAGTTCCAAGAGGAAATAGAAAAAATGATCAAAGAAATGTTGTAAAGTGAGATGATTCAAAACAACATTAGTCCAGACTCATCACCAGCATGACTAATCAAAAAGAATGATGGTTCTTGGAGGTTTTTTTATGGATTATAGAGCCCTCAACACAACCATTATCAAAAATAAGTTCCCTATTCCTACTGCCGATGAATTGTTAGATGAGTTACATGGAGCTTTTATCTTTTCAAAACTGGATTTACGAGCTAGATACCATCAAATAAGAATGTCACCTGATGACATAAATAAGACAACATTTAGAACACATGAAAGTCATTATGAGTTTCTAGTGATGCTCTTTGGTTTAACAAATGCCCCATTTACATTTCAAACTATTATGAATCACATTTTTAAACCTTATTTTAGGAAGTTTATCATTGTGTTTTTTGATGATGTTCCGATTCACAAGTATTTTGTTGGATATTCATTTAAACCACCTTAGAATTACTCTATAATGTTTAGCAGATAATCAATTTTTTGCCAAGTTTTAAAAATTTGTCTAGTGATGACATAAATAAGACAACATTTAGAATACGTGAAAATCATTATGAATTTCTAGTGATGCTCTTTGTTTTGACGCAAGTATTAATTTTGCCTAGCTTTTCTAACCAATTTGTAGTGAAAACTGATGCCAGTCAGTGATGATGACATAGGTACAATATTGATGCAGCAGAACCACTCTCTTGCTTTCTTCAGTAAAAAGCTACATTGGAGACTTCATAAGACATCTGCCTATGTCAGGGAGTTTGTGGCTATAAGAGGTTATACAAAAATGAAGACTATAACAATTGGGAAGACATTTGTTATTAAAACTGATCACAAAAGTTTGAAAAGCATGATGGAGCTAGTTATACAGTCTCCTGAACAACAATAGTATATACCAAAGTTTCCGGGATTTGATTATGAGATTCATTACAAGCCTAGACATGAAAATACAGTAGTAGCTGATGCTTTATCCAGGCTACCACAGTTGACAGAAAACCAAGCTCAGTTCTGTATTGTTTATATTCCTGTTTTTCAGTTTTAATAATCAGATAAAAGATGACACCACTCATTCAGAAACTTTGCAACAACTCTTAGCATGATTTAAAAAAAAAAAAACTTATGAAGAGTTTGGCTGACAGGCATAGGAGTGACAAGTAGTTTACTGTGGCCGGGTGATTGGGTGTGGCTTAAGCTTCAACCACTTGGTTGTGATAGTAGTGATGATGATTATTCAACTGCATTTTATTCAGTTTTTTTACTTTTATTTTATAAACTCTTCAAACTCTGAATTTAAAATATACTTAGGTCTTGCAGCACAACATTCATTTCCTTCATGAAGTTATATAAAACAGACATGAAGATCTTTTGGAGTGGTGCATCATTTTCCTGTTCACTCTTCGAGAATGTTATTTTAGTATATGAGATTGTTCGTGATTCGACAAAAGTTATTCTTTGATTTGGCAAGCTGATTAGCAAATTTTGGACAGCTAATCAATAGATAGGGCACGCAGATTAAGTCATTAAATATTTATTTGTAATAGTTGTATTTAACAGTAGTAGAAATAGGAAAAAAAATTAAAAGAAACTAAAACTTCTGGGGATTTGGGTCCCTTTGATTCTACTTTCAGGTTCCACCACATTAAACATCTGTAATTTTTGGACAGCTAATCAATATATAGGGCACGCAGTTAAGTCATTAATATTTATTTGTAATAGTTGTATTTAACAATACCATATTGCTCAAAAAGTTATGTTTTTTTTTTTAGATGGCAACTTTGCTCATTAATAGAAATAGGAAAAAAAAATAAAAGAAACTTAAACTTCTGGGGATTTGGGTATCTTTGATTCTACTTTCAGGTTCCATCACATTCAACAGCTGCAAGATGGAGACAAGAAAAAACACATTAGTCAAGTTATTCTATTAACTGCAACACCAACAACCAAAAAATGATGTAACAATACAATAAAACAGAGTAAAATCCTCACATTGTAACTGAAGTATGAACCGGGTTCAAAATGCATGCGCTGCTGTTTCTCTGCCTCTCCAATCTTTGAGTTACAACCTCTTGATATGTTACCACTCCAGTACCATGGTGTCAAGAATGAGTCGTCTGGCTCCAAGAAAGATGTCAGTTTTGAATAATCGATATTGGGTTCAAGAGCAAGATCATGTTCTTGCTCCAAGAAAGATGTGAGTTCTGAGTAGTCGATACTGGGCTCATGAGGAAAACCATGTTCTGGTTTCCGTTCGAGTCCTTCTTCCCTCGTCACTTGCATTATCTGCTCTCGTTCCGTGCTTGCTTGCTGCTGCTGTCTTTCAACTTCAAGCGAATTAGTCATTGCTAGTTTGCTTCTCGAATTTAATTAGTTAACGACAAGCTATAAAATATAAACTTTCTTCTAGCTATATGGCACTCTCCCTATGCTTTTGCTTATTTATATAAGAATTACCTGATGACCTCATTCTAATACGAGTATTTTACTCGGTTATCTAAATCTATCCAAACTATGTCTCCTCAATTCTATTTGATTCCTTTGATCACATGGATTCATCGTTCAATTGCTTCATCATTCCCTACCAATAAATGTTCAATAATATTTACGTCTCCTTAATTCTATTAACTAAGCCATGCACGATTGGGAAAGTTATATGAGTTTTCATGGTTTACGTTACTGGTGGAGGCTACTTCTGTTTGACGAGGAATAATAAAAAAATTCTTATTAACCCAATTCTAGATCAACTCCTAAAAGCTAACAAAGATATTTTGACATCTTTCAGTTTGACAAACATGAACGAGATTAGGGCATATTATATCCGATAAATATTATGATTTATAAATATTAATTATTTAAAACAAAAATCAATTAATTGACACGAGTCAATTGTCAGTTTGGCGTAATTTCAAAACAGCCCATGGAAATACTGCAATACCAAAACCTAGATGACTTGCATCAACGAAGAATTTATCAATGCCGCGCCATCGCCATGCATGGCTTGCATGAATAAGCTTAATCGAGTCAGCCAAGGATGTGTTTCCTTTGGCTCAAAGATTGTTACATCAAACCCTAATTCCACAGCTTAATTTTGAAGAAGGGTGCGAACCAGGCAGTAGCTTAAATCATTATATTTTAGTAACACCTAATTTTTTAGGCATCTCCCTAATAGAACATTAATAGTAATTATTTTAAAATTTAATTTTCTTGAAGTAATGTATTGTTTGTCTTGACTAAAAATCGGGATCTATAAATAAAATAAAATTAAAAAAAAAAAAAAACCAGTCAAACAACTACATAGTTTGATAATCTAAAATACAAATCAATTACCTCTAGGAATACTCTAACGCCGAAGAAGCAAAGAAAGCTATTCAACACTATCAGAACACTCTCGAGGAATCAAATTTGCTCCTCGCTCTCCAAAGCTCAAAAACCAAAAATACACCCGCAAGTTCTGAAACTCTAATATCTAATCTGAAATATTAAGTTGAGGGATGAGCGAAATCACGTGCTCAGTATGGATTAATGTACTCACTTTAACTAGCTTTACCAAAATCCTTCAAAAGATATATATATATATCCCGTGCCTACGGTACGGTGTTACAGTATTTGGCCCATGCCTATGGCACGGTGTTACAGAATTAAATGATTTTATTTTTTAAGTAAATGATTTTATTTTAACTTTCTATTTTCTAATTTGAAAATTTGAAAATTTTTTACCATTTCCATCAATCAATTCACTCTCTTTCCTCCAATTACCAATGAAATGATTTGGGCCGTCAATTAAGCCACATAAAGAGAGCCGTTGGATACACTCTCTTTCCTCCAACACCATTCTCCTTTATATATATATATATATATAAATAAATAATGTTGAGGATGCGAGTTAAGAAATAACTACAATTTATTCATTTTATCGATATAAATAAAATATATATCATCGACAACATTAATCATTTAAATAAAAAAATATGTGAGTGAAATTCCACACGGGGCTGTGTAATCAGACTCCCAACACTAGAGCCGTAAACAAACAATGTGCCACATGAGGCCACATAACTAGTCACATCAAATAGTGTAATCAATCTACTTAATTATTAAAATAACCTTATTTATAAATTAAAATTATGAAAATCTCTCAAAACCCTAAAAATACATACCTATACAACACAAATCCATTTCCCCATTTAGCCAAAAACCTTTTCCTCCAACCATAGTCTTCGTTCCAGCAAAATCATTGAAGCTTCCACCAGAGTTACTGATACCACTCTCGAATAGAACTACACCGAAGAGACTAACATCACTCCGGAATGAAAGTACATCGGAGTGACTGACAACATCCTGGAATGAAAGTATATTAGAGTGACTGAAATTACTCTAGAACCGAAACAATTGACATCACTTCGAAATGGATGTACACCAGAGTGATGATCATTCCATAATAGAATTAAACCAGAGTGATGATCACTCTGGAATGAAATTACACCAGAGTGACTATATTTCTCCGGAATAAAAGCACACTGTAGTGAAAGTCATTATTCTTGAATGAAAGTACATTGGAGTGACTGAGACCATTTTGTAAAGAAAGCACACCGGAGTGACTGACATTACTTCGAAATGAAATTACATCGGAGTGACTGACATCACTCCGAAAAGAAAGTAAACCAAAGTGACTGATATCACTTCGGAATAGATGAACACCAGAGTGATCATCACTCCGGAATGAATGTACACCAGAGTAATGATCACTCCATAATGAAAGTACAAAGGAGTGACTAACATCATTTTAGGATGGAAGTACACCGGAGTAATTGACATCACTTCAGAATGGAAGTACACCCGAGTGATGATCGCTTCGGAATGGAAGAACACCGGAGTGAGTGTCACTCTGGAATGGAAGTACACCGGAGTGACATATTGTTAGGGTTGGTTCTCTGAGTGCCAATCCGGATTGTATTTATGTCTGATTCATGAATTCGAGCAATTCTATTTTCCATAATATTGCTTAATTTAATGGTAGACTAAATATGGTTTAGTGATACGTGTATATTAGACAAAAACCCTAGGATTTACAGTATAATACGCAGTTACAACGCAGTTTGTAATTGATGTTGGGAAGCGCACTATTAGTTGTATATCCTTAAATAAAACTTCTGGTCAAGATTTACTAACACGGGTCGGTTAGTAAAATCTGCTGAGACTAGTACATGTCGTATATCGTGACTTGGTCCGATGGTTTATCCCAATGAATCATAAGTCTCGGGTCTCGGGAGACTCATATAGACATATAGGTGTTTATTTGATAAACACTGAACGACTCACTAAAAATTTCCTAATAGATGATACACCAACGTCAATAGGAATCTTCTCGAGTTGAGCGAGCATAATGGTCTTTTGACTTGAGATACCACAGTGGGATATATAAGTTATCCTCCACACTTTGATGGCAGTCAAGTCACCGATCTATTTAGATCATACATTCACCTGTTCGTTGGGTATGGACTGATGCTCATGATATTCAGTGCGTATCAAGATAGGATCGATCTGTTAGTCATGTGTACAGGACATATGTATCCATCACGTGTTTACGATCTAGGAAATCCATGGCCGTGGTATAGTTCAGAAACCAGTTTCGAGTGTTATTTGGAGATCGTAAATGAAATGTTGACTATATTATACCGAATGAGTTTGACATTTTTATCTATACCCCAAGTATAATATAGATAGCCTGTGACGGATGGATTATACGTATGCAGTGACCTCGACTTGCATAGTTTAGTGAGATTATCCGTGGTCGTCATAATCCATGAGTGGGTGGATTATGGACATGAAATTAGATTTCGTGACGGATAAACCTAAACTTATAGAGTTTCACAATATTAAGTGTACTCGTTGAGCCATTGGGCAACGCGATATGAATAATACTGATTATTCATAATACTTCATCGGATTAAGTGAGTTAATTCGATTTGTTTAATCAGCTAAACGATAACACATTCATTAGGGGATTTTTGCCCAATCGTAATTATTGTATATTTGTATTTGATACATAATACGATTAGATACACATTAATTACCAAAATGTCTTTTTCGTCCAATTTTCACTGTTTTGGCCCAAATCACCTCCAGAGTGTCCTGAAACTTTATTTATCTACAAAATAACACAAAATACATCAAAATATTCACAAAACTTAAGAAACTATACAAAATATTAGGTTAAATGAGTGGGAAATAGTGATAGATTTAGAACTCATCATACTTATGGCTGGTTGGTAAAATAATCACAAGTTAATTTATTATATTAAGGGAGATATCTAAATAGTAAATAGTAAAAGTTGATCATTTTACCTTAGAATTTTATTTTATTGTAATTTATTTTTCAGCTTTTACTTTACCGCAATTACTTTTCAGCATTTTTTCTTTATGGTTTTTACTTTCAAGTTTTTACTAGCCCTAGTTATGTGACGTAACTAAATTAGTTATTTGGGGTTGTGATGACCTTTAATATCACTGGTTTATAAGAGGTTATTTTATAGTTTGGGTAATTTAAAAGTTTACTTATTAAGTCTTAAGCTTAATGCGTCTTGTTAATTGACCATTAATAAGATTGATATGGTAAATCTAAAATAAACTTGGCAAAGGAATTTTAGGTTTCAGCCTTAGACTTAATAGCCCGCGATCTTCCTTGAGGATGGATAACCCTTTAATAGATTTCCTTACAGGATAGACATATACCTGTCGGGCGGGGGCATCCATAATTGGAACTTATACTTAATGAATTCAGATAATTTGGTTGACATAGACATATGGTTCAATTGGGTTAAACTGGGTATTTGCGTCTGACCATCGACAGAGGCTTTCGCATAATTTAGTGTTCCAGGTTAGTAAACCGATTTAATACACAAACATGAAATAACCACTTCATTTTTTAAAAGATATTAGAAAGATTCACAACCCTAAATAGTTTTTAATATTGAATTTTCTTAAACCTACTTTTGTGCAATTTTATTTACATATTTATAAATTTAGAATCATCACAATTTCAAATCAATCAATCAACCTGTTAGATACTAGTAATCATTTGACCTCATAAAATTAATAGATTAGGTATTAAGTTCTTGTGGGATCGATACTTTTTATACTACTTGAACGATACATACGCTTGCGTTATACGTGTGTGTTTACGCTGATCACTAATCCGACGGAATAGAACATAGGGTTGGAATGGGACATGATGAGATTCGGTTTGTCAATATCGTTTTTGTCCCGTCTATAGAATAGAGACAAAAAATGCATCATACTTTGTTAAATCGATCTTGTCACATTAAAAATTTTGGAATAATTTTTCTATCCCGTCTCTTCCTGTTTTCAAATCGAAATAAGAAAATATGTCATAAATCCTGTTCCGGATAGGAAAAAAACCAAGAATTTATATTTCTTTATTCTGCTTGGATTAGTTCTTCAGTAGATGGATTCTTTAAATCTTGCATCAAATTCTGCTTACTCCTTTTTCGTTGTTGTTAGGAAACGTAATCCCTAATATATTTACACGTTTGTCCTTTTAGGATCTAACCATACATGTATTACTAGTCCTAGATTTATTTACAAACTAATTGAAATAAATCTAAGTTAACCACAACACAATTTCATACCTTTATTTTTGTAGAGACCTCTTAATCAAACTTAATTGATTGCTTAACTCAATAAACAAATGGTATTATTTATAGGAGGGAAACAAAGTCACTATTAGCTCACATGCATGGATTACTATTAATCTTTGATTACTATTTAATCACATGCATTGATTACTGATGAGCAGAAAATATATCAGTATTTACCGCCCCTTTAACTTAATATTTTGTTTAGTTTCTCGGGTTTGATGAACGTTTTGATGTGTTTTAGTTTATTTTGCAAATATAATAATATCGGATTTCAATGAAATCATTTAGGATGAAATATGGGTCAAATAAGGGAAATTATTGGACTTGATATTTTAATTTTGGAGATTGGAAACTTGAAAGGGCGTTTTTGACGAAGTGCAGTTTTGGAAATTCCAATTTTGCGCATCTGTCGTATTTTAGGCATGACTTTTTATTCTGATATCGGATTGAGGTAATTAAAGTTCCAGATTAAATAAGACTCAAAGATATACAACTATGAAACACAAAATAATTTCGAATTCTGAAGATTTCATTGTCGAAATTGATTAACCATCCAGAAGTGTGTTGTGTGTAATTATTAAAGTCACTTTCAATCATTTTCAAAGCAAAAATAAATTAATAAATAAATAATAAAAATTATCAAATCATCACCAAACATGATAAGCGATTAGTGGAGCAATTAATAATGGATTTGGTGGAGCAATTAGTGGAGCAATTAGTGGAGCAATTAATAATTGATTTGGTGGATGATTTGATGGAGGTAAAATTTTGCTTATAAATACTAAGTCATTTCATTTGTAAAATTCATACTTTCTTCTAAGGAATTCCTTAAGAATACTAAGAAGATTGTATCTTGTTTGTTTATTTACAGCTTTCAGTAATTAATTTCCGCTTTCGCACTTTCTTTTCTTTACTTTTCAGTTTTTACTTTCCGCAATTTACTTTTACGCACAGTACTTTTCTTTCTTTGATTTTCAGTTTTTACTTTTCAGTAATGAGGAGGTAACTCCCCTTTACTGGGGTAAAAGGTAAAACTTTTATTACTAATATTTAGATTAATCTCCCTTAATTATAATAAATAAACTAGTTAAAACTTGACTTAACGAGGATACCGCCATATTGGTCGGTTGGTAATTATTAAATTGGTTTTAACCTTACTAAATTGGATATCGCCTGATTGGTCGGTTGGTAATTAATTATTAATTTGACTTAATCTGGATACCGCCTATATGGCTGGTTGGTAATTATCATGCAAAGTTAATATATTATATTAAGGGAGATATCTAAAATAGAAGTAATAAAAGTGGATCATTTTACCTCAGCATTTTCTTTTATTGTACTTTTACTTTATTTACTTTTCAGCAATTTACTTTCAGCATTTACTTTTCAGCAATTTATTTTCAGCAATTTACTTTCAGCATTTACTTTTTAGCATTTACTTTTCAGCAATTTACTTTCAGCAATTTACTTTTAGCATTTACTTTTCAGTAATTTACTGTCAGCATTTACTTTTCAGCATTATATTTTCAGTATTTAATTTCAGCATTTACTTTCTGTCATTTACTTTTCAGTATTTTTACTTTACGTCTTTTACTTTTAAATCTTTACTAGCCCTAGTTATGTGTTAGTTATCTGGGGTTGTGATGAATTCTAATATCACCGGTTTATAAGGGGTTATTTTATAGTTTGGGTAATTTAAAGGTTTACTTATTAAGTCTTAAGCTTAATGCTTCTTGTTGTCTGATCACCAATAAGATTGATGTGGTAAATCTAAAATGAACTAGACATAGGGATTTTAGGTTTCAGCCTTAGACTTAATAGCCCACGATCTTCCTTGAGGATAGATAACCCTTTAATAGATTTCCTTACAGAATAGACATATACCTGTCGGGCGGGGGTAGCCATAATTGGAACTTAAACTTAATGAATCCAGATAATTTGGTTGACATAGATATATGGTTCAATTGGGTTAAACTGGGTATTTGCGTCTGACCACCGACAGAGGGTTTTGCATAATTTCGTGTTCCAGATTAGTAAACTGATTTATTACACAAACATAAAATAACCACTTCATCTTTTAAAAGATATTAGAATGATTCACAACCCTAGATCTTTGTGTCTTTTGTTATTTTCCTTAGTACTTTCTTTTGTCTTTTTATTTATTTATTTATTTTGCAAAACTATAATCAACCAAATCAATCAAGCAATCATTCTCTTCACCCTCAATTATATATTTGTAAATAAATAGATTCAATAATTAATAACAAAATAGGAATTAAGTCCTCGTGGGATCGATATTTTTATACTACTTGAACGATACGTGCGTTTCCGTTATACGTGTGTGTTTACGCCGGTCAAGTTTTTGGCGCCGTTGTCGGGGACTTATTTATCTTTCATTATTAGTTTTAGGGTTAGTACGTTACTTGTATCTAATTTCTTTTTACTTGTTGTTTTTGTTTTCTTGTGTTTCAGGTTCTCAGAAACTACATGAGACAAACCAGAAGCTTTGAACTTCGACCGATTGACACAGAAATTGAAAGAACCATCATACAGTTGAGAAGGGAAAGGAGAGAAGGCCAAGAAGCTTTAGTCAACATGGAACCTGAACCTTTGAACGTTGCACCACCAATTCCCATTCGAGACAGAACCATTCCGGTGGTTGACAGACTCATTTCTTGCATTGTACTTCCTCCCTTACCAGAAAATGCAGGTGACATCAAAACATGCATTCAGGTGATTCAGCAGTCAGTTCAGTTTGGGGGGAATGCAACTGAAGATCCTAATGCCCACACCAGCAACTTCCTGGAAGTTTGCGGCACTTTCAATTACAACCCAGAAGCTGAAGAAGTAATGAGATTGCGTGTTTTCCCATACTCCTTGAAGGACAGAGCTAAAGCTTGGCAACATTCACTACCAGCAGGTTCCATCACAACTTGGAACACTTTAGCCACCAAATTTCTTGCAAAGTACTTTCCACCAGCCAGAACCGGAAAACTGAGGAATGACATCACATCCTTTGTACAACAAGATTCAGAATCCCTCTGCGAAGCTTGGGAAAGGTATAAAGATTTGCTCCGGAAATGTCCTCACCATGAGATTCCAAAATGGCTTCAAGTCCAAACATTCTATAATGGGCTTTCTGGAATAATGAGAACCATAATTGATGCTGCTGCTGGAGGAGCCTTGATGGCAAAAGGAGAAGATCAAGCCTGGAACCTAATCGAAGAAATGGCTAACAACAATTCCTTGTGGCCAACAGAAAGGAGCATGATCCAAAGAATTGCAGGAATTTATGAAAGTGGAGCCAATACATAAGTCAACACCAAGCTAGATCAGATATGCAAATTCATGGAGACTCTTACCACTGGATCCACAAGTTCACCATATGGAGGAGCACCAGAGTCGAACCAACTTGAAGAAACGGTGAATTTTGTCAACAATTTTAATAGACAGGGGAACAATCCATATTCCAACACCTACAACCTAGGGTGGAGGAATCATCATAATTTATCATGGAGCAACAATTCAGGCCAACAGCAGAACTATCCACCACCTGGATTCCAACAACAGAACAAAAGCCAGGAGCAGACAAATGAACCAGGAATAACAGAAATGTTGATCCACTTGAAAAAGATAGAAGCAAAATACGACTCTCAAGCAGCAAGATATGATACTATGTTTCAATCTCAAGCAGCAAGATATGATGCTATGTTTCAATCCCAAGCAGCATTAATTCAAGGTCAATCTGCTTCTATTAAAGCACTGGAGAATCAAATTGGACAACTGGCAAATGCTCAGAGTTACAGACTGCCAGGTACCCTTCCTAGCAACACAGAGCCAAATCCAAGAAACATGGGGAAGGAACAATGTCATGCCATCATGTTAAAAAGCGGTACTGAAATCAACAAAGATGTTGGAGCCAAAACAGCTGCTGAGGAAGTTCCAAAAGAAACAAAGCAACAGATGGAGGAAAAAGAAGCAAAGGAAAAAGAACAAATCATTCCACCTCCACATTTTCCTCAACGTCTTCAGAAGAACAAATTGGACAAGCAGTTTTCTCGGTTCTTGGAGATCTTTAAAAAGCTGCATATCAACATTCCATTTGTAGAAGCGTTGGAACAAATGCCCAGCTATGCCAAATTCATGAAAGACATTCTTTCACGAAAACGGAGATTGGGAGATTACGAGACAGTAGCATTATCAGAAGAATGCAGCACTATCATTCATAGGAAACTTCCCCCAAAGTTGAAAGATCCTGGCAGTTTCACTATTCCTTGCACCATAGGAGAACATGACTTCGGTAAGGCTCTGTTGGATTTAGGTTCTAGTGTTAACTTGATGCCTTTTTCTATTTTCAGGAAATTACAGATTTGAGAAACAATGCCAACTTCAGTCTCACTACAACTTGCTGATAGAACGCTCGTATTTTCGAGAGGTGTAGTTGAAGATGTGCTGGTCAAGGTTGACAAATTCATTTTCCCAGCAGATTTTATTGTCCTTGATATGGAGGAAGACGCAGACGTGCCAATCATCCTCGGGAGACCATTCTTGGCTACAGGTCGAACCATTATTGATGTACAAAAAGGAGAATTAACCATGAGGGTACAGGACCAAGAAGTAACATTCAATGTTTTCAAGGCCATGAATTTCCCAGATGATGAAAAGAATGAGGAATGTTTCAAACTTGATGTGATACACAGTACCATTCAGAACTCCAATGCAATGCAAAGTTCTACTGACAAACTTAAAACATGTCAATTGCCCGTGGAGCTTAAAGATAAAGCATCTTTTACACTGAAAGAGCCAATTCTTGCTCTACAAGCAATATAAGAGAAAAAGTTCCACTAGCTCAACGAATTGGAGGAATTTCACAATCAGCCTTTTGAGGATGCCAAATTGTACAAAGAAAATGGCAAGAAAAGACATGATGAAAAGTTAGTGCGCATACAATTGGAACCAGGGAAAAAGGTACTGTTAAACAAATCAAGGGTGAAATTCTTCCCATGGAAGCCAAAATCACGGTGGTCAGGTCCATTTGTGATCACCAAAGTTTTACCAGATAGAGCCGTTGAGATACATGATCCTGACTCCAACAAAACTTTCAAGGCTAAAAACAAGCGTGTCAAGCACTACTGGGGAGAATCATTTGAGCGACAAAAAGAAAGTGTTACACTTTCAGATCCAGCTTAACGTTCGAGAAGTCAAGTCTGGCTGACGACTTTAAACTTAGCGCTAGCAGGGAGGCAACTCATGCAATTTGTGTATATATTGTGATCTGGTGTGTTTTATTTTTGTGTGTTTAGTTTTTTGCAGATTAAATCATTTCAAGATGGAAGAAGCTCTCGCAAATCTTCACAAGCAATTTCCTTCTCTCCCTTAAAAATCTCTGATGAAAGTATACAAAGCTCGCTTGGAACGGATGAGATTATTATGATCAAAGGTATTCCTACTGACATTCATTGGATTATTGAAGCACGGGTCCGATTGGCAGGTGAGTCTTCTGACTCTTTTATTTCACATCTGCCTGGTTTTGGAAGAAGCACCTATGCAAAGAAATGTAGAACTAAGCAAATGGGTGTTTGTTATAAATATGCACGCTGGAATTGCAATACTCGTTGTCGTTCTTTAGGAATGGTGTCTAATAATCGCGAAGACAAAATTAAATTCATTAGGGATGGCTTGAGTAAGGAGTATTTAGATGATATATCTTCGACTCTTGAGACGCATCCCAGTGGATATGTTCACATAGCATTTCGCAAATTACATACATAATTTCAAAAAGAAAGACAACTGTTAAGTCTCGGGAATCTGACTCAAAAAGACCCTGTTTGCCAATTTATAAGAAAATTGGATGGGAAGCTTGTCCCCGACGCATTGACGTCAATCAAGCTGTTACTTTTCTTGTGAATATTTTATCTCTTTTTCTTTTCCTAATAATTGTAATTTATTCTGTTGTTTTCTTTTATTTTCTCCGACAGGATCCAGACCTTTTTGACTATCACGATATTATTTCACTACTTATCGTCATCTGGAAGATACTTGTGCTATTTTTACTCACCCTTTTCAGGTACTATAAATTCAGCCCGTTATTGCACTTTTGAAGGCATCCAGAGTTGAGAAAGAAATATATAAAAAAATGGAAGCCACTTCAAGAAGAAGAATTGAGAACATCTGTGTGTTTTGCGGTAGTAGTGTTGGTACTAAACCACAATACGTAGAAGCAGCACAGGAATTGGGTCGAGTCTTAGCTGCAAGGAATATGCACTTAATATATGGCGGAGGACATCTTGGACTAATGGGGATCGTTTCAAAGGCCGTACAGGAAGGAGACAGTCATGTTTTGGGAATCATTCCAAAACCCTTGGCAGAAGCAAATCTTATTGAACCATCAAACGGAGAGGAACTGATCGTGCCAGGTATGTCTGAACGACTAGTGGAAATGATTAACTGTGCTGATGCTTTTATTGCTTTGCCAGGTGGTTTGGCCACATTAGAGGAAATTTTTATAGTACTATCTTGGGCGAACCTGAACATACACCAGAAACCAATTGGACTGCTCAATGTTGATGGATTTTATGATTTTCTTTGTGTGTTTCTTGATGATGCTCGGAGAAATGGGTTCATGTCGAAACCTTTGAAAGAACTCCTCTTTACTGCCAGAACTGCTCCGGATCTAATAGACCAACTTATAGCCTATTAACCACGAGTTGACCCTGTCATTTCAAAGATAAATTGGTCTGAGGACGATCGTGGTAAGAGGCGTAGGATTAATCTGGATCTTAACCTTTAATTTCTTGTAGAATTTCAGCTAACCAGGTATTATCTTCTAAACTCTTCTTCTACTGTGTAAGACATTGGGGATAATGTCTCATTTAGGTTTGGGGGAGGGAATTAGTTGATCAATACCTCTTTTTTAGTTTGTGTGTTGTTTTTAGTCCAAAATTTTTCGAAAAATACAAAAAAATTGAAAAATTTTCAAAAATTACAAAAATATTTTGTCTTTTTGTCTTTTTATTTTGATTAAAAGGTGAAATTGGTAAAAGATGGCTGAGTAAGGAGTTTCCACTCCTGAGACGTATCTCAAGCCTATTTTCGAAATCAGTTAATTTTTGTTTATTTCCTTTTAAATTATTTAATTTGTAAATTCTCCATAAAACGGACTAAAATGGATCTTCATATGTTCAGTTAGCAGATATTATCAACATACATAGAAACATACGGACATGAACTATAATTGAAAAGTTTGTAATATTCAGTGCTCTAGTTAAATTGGAGAAAGCATCTCAAAAAGCAATGGAGTAAAAAAAAAAAATCTAAGATCCGAGTTATTAAGTCTGTAAGGGTGTTTTAACACCTAGTGCCCTAAAACCAACTGGTTTGGGAGTCACTGGCCCAAAGCTCGCTACATGGATCAAAGATGCTGCAAAAATATATATATATATATATATATATATATATATATATATATCTCTCTCTGAAGTCTGAGTAATTAAGTCTGTAAGGGTGTCTTAACACCTGGTGCCCTAAAGCCAACTGGTTTGGGAGCCACCGACCTAACACTCGTTACATAGATGGAAGATATTGTATATAAATAAAAAATAGAGAAAAATCAAAGAAAAAATGAGAAAAATCAGAAAAATTATTTCATTGCTGCAAAAAAGGTGTGAAATCTGATAGAACTTTAGGACAAAAATATTACTCTCTTATCAACTGCACTTATGACTGTTGTGGGCAAAAATGAGTTGTTTAATATTTTGTTGGCTGTGTATATGAAGAATGGTAAAAATAATCGGAGAATTTACTTATTCGGTAATTTAGAATGAAACAAAACAACTAGTAACTTGGAGTAGAAGTTTCACCTGATTAGTCACTAACATCTTTATTCTCTTTTCGCTTGTCTTTTTGCTTTTATGTGCATTAGTTTCACTACCTTTTTACTTTTGTAAAACATTTGTGGGTATCGTTGTTGTAAGCCCTCACGAGACTATAACTCGTCCACTAGGGACACCTAGGGGTTTAAAGGCTTGTTGCATATGCTAAATACAACTGTGATCCCTACGAAAGTGGCTTAGTTTAATTTTAATTGTTTCTTGTATTTTATTTTATTGTTTTGCTCGAGGACTAGCAAAATGTTAGGTTTGAGGGTGTGATGAGCGGAAAATATATCAGTATTTACCGCCCTTTAACCTAATATTTTGTTTAGTTTCTCGGGTTTGATGAACGTTTTGATGTGTTTTAGTTTATTTTGCAGATAAAATAATATCGGCTCTCAATGAAATCATTTAGGACGAAATATGGGTCAAATAAGGGCAATTATTGGACTCGATATTTTAATTTTGGAGATTGGAAACTTGAAAGGGCGTTTTTGACGAAGTGCAGTTTTGGAAATTCCAATTTTGCGCATATGTCGTATTTTGGGCATAACGTTTTACTCCGATATCGGATTGAGCTGATTCAAGTTCCAGATTAAAGAAGACTCAAAGATCTAAAACTTTGAAAGACAAAATAATTTCGAATTCAGACGATTTCATTCCCGATATTGATGAACCATCCAGAAGTGTGTTGTGTGTAATTATTAAAGTCACTTTCAATCATTTTCAAAGCAAAAAATAAATTAATAAATAAATAATAAAAATTATCAAATCATCACCAAACATGATAAGAGATTAGTGGAGCAATTAATAATGGATTTGGTGGAGCAATTAGTGGAGCTATTAATAATTGATTTGGTGGATGATTTGATGGAGGCAAAATTTTGTCTATAAATACCAAGTCATTTCATTTGTAAAATTCATACTTTCTTCTAAGGAATTCCTTAAGAATATTAAGAAGATTGTATCTTGTTTGTTTATCTACAGCTTTCAGTAATTAATTTCCGCTTTCGCACTTTCTTTTCTTTACTTTTCAATTTTTACTTTCCGCAATTTACTTTTACGCACAGTACTTTTCTTTCTTTAATTTTCAGTTTTTACTTTTCAGTAATGAGGAGGTAACTCCCCTTTGCTGGGGTAAAAGGTAAAACTTTTATTACTAATATTTAGATTAATCTCCCTTAATTATACTATATAAACTAGTTAAAACCTAACTTAACGAGGATACCGCCATATTGGTCGGTTGGTAATTATTTAAATTGGTTTTAACCTGACTAAACTGGATACCGCCTGATTGGTAGGTTGGTAATTAATTATTAATTTGACTTAATCTGGATACCGCCTATATGGCTGGTTGGTAATTATCATTCAAAGTTAATATATTATATTAAGGGAGATATCTAAAATAGAAGTAATAAAAGTGGATCATTTTACCTCAGCATTTTCTTTTATTGTACTTTTACTTTATTTACTTTTCAGCAATTTACTTTCAGCATTTACTTTTCATCAATTTATTTTCAACAATTTACTTTCAGCATTTACTTTTTAGCATTTACTTTTCAGCAATTTATTTTCAGCAATTTACTTTCAGCATTTACTTTTCAATAATTTACTTTCAGCATTTACTTTTCAGCATTTAATTTTCAGTATTTAATTTCAGCATTTAATTTCCGTCATTTACTTTTCAGCAATTTACCTTTCAGCATTTTTACTTTATGTCTTTTACTTTTAAGTCTTTACTAACCCTAGTTATGTGTTAGTTATCTGGGGTTGTGATGAATTCTAATATCACCGGTTTATAAGGGGTTATTTTATAGTTTGAGTAATTTAAATATTTACTTATTAAGTCTTATGCTTAATGCTTCTTGTTGTCTGATCACCAATAAGATTGATGTGGTAAATCTAAAATGAACTAGACATAGGGATTTTAGGTTTCAGCCTTAGACTTAATAGCCCACGATCTTCCTTGAGGATAGATAACCCTTTAATAGATTTCCTTACAGGATAGACATATACCTGTCGGGCGGGGTAGCCATAATTGGAACTTAAACTTGATGAATCCAGATAATTTGGTTGACATAGATATATGGTTCAATTGGGTTAAACTGTGTATTTGCGTCTGACCATCGACAGAGGCTTTTGCATAATTTCGTGTTCCAGGTTAGTAAACTGATTTATTACACAAACATAAAATAATCACTTCATCTTTTAAAAGATATTAGAATGATTCACAACCCTAGATCTTTGTGTCTTTTGTTATTTTCCTTAGTATTTTCTTTTGTCTTTTTATTTATTTATTTATTTTGCAAAACTACAATCAACCAAATCAATCAAGCAATCATTCTCTTCACCCTTAATTAGATATTTGTAAATAAATAGATTCAATAATTAATAACAACAGTAGGAATTAAGTCCTCGTGGGATCGATATTTTTATACTACTTGAACGATACATGCACTTGCGTTATACGTGTGAGTTTACGCCGGTGAATTACTATGTAATCACATGTATTTGGATGCATAATGACTTTCTCTAACCCTTCCAAAAATGTTACCATCATGGGTGTACCATATGTTCCCCACTTAACATTTTATTAATTGTTGTTACTTAACAACTCTTGTTGTTACTTAATTATTTGATTAACAACTCTTATTGTTACTTAATAATTTCCAACATGAAATTATTACTATTGTTGTTATTTAACAACACCAAATAATTCCCAATCAACAATTTCCAATATCTCCCACTCACACATGATGGGATCAACAATTTTTATTATCTCTACAAGAATAATTCATACTTTGTGATTGTGTCGTGCGACCAGCATACTTCGAGAGCTCAATTGCTATACATCTGTTAGGAATATATAGTTGCTCGAAAAATGGATAGAACCATAATTGATTATGTATGCAGTATCCTCGATCATTTATCACATTAAATCTCTCTCGATCTCTTTTCGAATGTAATATTTATTTTGTATTCACAATCATGTTTGATCACATAGAATAACATAATTGGTCGACCAGTGAATACAATCTAATGTGACATTACTCATATAATGATCTTTCTCCTTTATCGAATCTCTCAACTTTGATTCAATTCGCTTTCCCAGAGATGTTCTTTCAGATCGAATCTCTCATGATCTTTCAGCAACACTCCAAGATAGTGATCACCAAATCAAATTTTTAAGAAGCAGACAAGAGTCTAAAGGGTACAATGTGATATTGAAATAATCTCAAGGGTCCCACACAATATCAAAACTGAGATCTTTACTTGTATTGCCCTCAATATTCGCAAATGTACACATGGTATGAAAACATGTGCTACGGTATTCTCTCTTTTCCCATGGAGCGCATGTTTCATAAAATACCGTACAGATTATAGTTCAGACAAACATAATGTCTAACTCATATCTGACATTAAGACAAGTAAGGTGAAACAAACTTATTCACATTAGGTCATATCACAGAGAAAGTGACATCATAACGAAATTACATAATTTTTAAGCTTGAGCTCTCTAGATTATCACTCAGATAATTAGCTTAAAAATTTATCTCATCTCCCATTAACACAAAGTAATGGAGGTGATTGCCCGTGTGAGATGGCCAATCATTCACTTGTCCGACATACTTCTCATACTAACGAATAGTATATTTGTTTAAAACATGTATCAACATATTAACATGTAAGCATTGAATATAAACATCAATGAGTATTAACATTAGTAAACATTATTTGAGAAAAATACATATCATAATATGTAAGCACATTAACATCTATGCAATCCCTGAGTTTTTACATGTCTAACAAAGACATCTCTAGGAACAGGCTTGGTCAATGGATCTACTACCATTTCTTACGTAGAAATGTACTTCATGTTTACCTCTTCTCGTGCAACTATGTCTTTCACAAAGTTATATTTGGTATCTATATGTTTCGTTTTACAATGGAATTTTGGGTCTTTTGTGTAGGCTATCGCTGCTTCACTATCACAGTTAACTAATACTGAACCAGAAGCTTCATTTGACATACCCAAATAATCCAAGAACCTTTTCAACCACACAGCCTCTTGTACTGCTGATGAAAAGGCCACAAATTCAGCCTCCATTGTGGATAAGGCTATACAAGACTGTTTATTACTGCTCCATGAAATGGCACCATTGTTTAGCAAGAAAACAAAACCGGAGGTAGATTTTCTTTCATCTAAATATCCTCCCCAGTCAGCATCAGTATAGCCTCTCAATTGCATATCATTTCCTTGATAACACAATGAGTAATTAATTGTCCCTCTCAGATACCTAAATATTCTTTTAACTGCTTTCCAATATGCTAGTCCTAGATTGGATTGAATCTACTTACCATTCCAATAGCAAAACAGATATCAGGTCATGTACACAACATTGCGTACATTAAACTTCCAACTGCATTTGCATAAGGAACTTTCTTCATTTGTTCCTTTTCCTATGGAGTTTCAGGATACAATCTAGGACTCAAAGCTTCAGTTTTCGTGATAGGAGTATCAATGGGTTTACAAGCCTGCATTTGGAAGCGTTCAAGAATTTTCTTTATATATGACTCATGTGAAAGAGATAATATATTCTTTGAACGATTTCTTGAGATCTTAACCCCAAGAATATATGCATCTTCACCCATATCTTTCATCTCGAAGTTAGATGATAACCATTCTTTGATGTGTTTTACAAACTCCTTATCATTTCCGGTTATAAGTATATCATCCACGTACAAAGATAAGATAATGAACTTATTTTTATCTCTCTTGGTGTACACACAATGATCCTCATCTATCATTATGAAATCATTTGAAATGATTGTATTGTGGAATTGTATATACCATTGTCTAAACGATTGCTTGAGACCATATATAGACTTTAAAAGTCTACATACTTTCTCATTTTTATTTTCTTTTATGAAACCTACTGGTTGTTCCATGTAGATTTCTTCATCAAGTTCTCCATTGAGAAAAGAAGTCTTTACATCTATTTGATGTAATTCTAGATCCAAGCTTGCTACTATAGCCAGAATCAAGCGAATTGAGGTAAACCTTACAACGGGTGAAAAAGTCTCTTCGTAGTCAATTCCTTCATGTTGTGTATACCCTTTTGCTACAAGTCGTGTTTTATATCTTTCGATATTACCATCGGCATTACGCTTTATTTTAAGAACCCATTTGTTCTTGATAGCTTTGTGTCCTTTGGGTAGATCAACCAATTTCCAAACTTGGTTGGACCTCATTGAATCTATTTCTTCTTCCATTGCTTTCATCCATTTTTCCTTAGCAGGACACTTAAGAGCCTCTTTTATGTTTCTAGGTTCTTCATCCTCTTGAGGTAGAATCATAAAGGTTTCTCCGTCGATATCGAAACGACGTCGATGAATGCCTATACGATTACTACGTCGCAATTGGGATTCTAGTGGTGGAACTGATTCCTCACTTTCCATATTATTCCCATTTGGATTGTGCACATTGCTCCCACTTAGATTATGTACATCACTCCCACTCGGATCACGTAAATGAGACTCGTGTGAAATTAATTCATCATTTTGAGATTCATGTGAAACAGATTCATCATGTTTTCTCAAATTTCTCTCATCACTCCCACTTGAATTAAGTAAACCTGAGTGTTCACCAATCGTGTGATCCATGTGATCTTGAGTTTCATATAGAGATAAATCTTGACATATCTCTCCATGCTTAGGAAAATCATTTTCTAAAAATGTGATATCTCGTGATTCAAATTCTGTCACGCATTCACTTTCATGTTCACCTATGCAAACATACCTTTTTGATTGTTCAGAATATCTTATAAAGATACATTTTTTTCCTCTTGGGCCTAACTTTCCATGTTCGTGAGAACACACATGAATATAGGCCGCACAACCCCAAGGTTTCAGAAAGTGAATATATGGTTTGCGACCTGTCCATAACTCATATGGTGTGGTGGCAACAGATTTTGATGGCACTCGATTAAGTACATATGTGGCAGTTAATAATGCATCACCCCAATAGGTTATAGGCAAATTTTCTTGTGCCATCATAGACCTAACCATTTCAAGAAGAGTTCTATTTCTTCTTTCCGCAACACCATTTTGTTGAGGAGTAGCAAGAGTATTCAACTGACGACTAATTCCTTTTTCATCACATAATTCTCTGAACTGATCAGATAAGTACTCACGACCACGGTCAATGCGTAGTGCTTTAATTTTCTTGTCCAATTGATTTTCTGTTAAATTCATAAATTTCTTGAAATATTCTAATGCTTCGGATTTATGAGCAATCAAATAGACATAACTAAAGCGTGTAAAATCATCTATAATGTGATGAAATAATATGCTTCATGCCTTGCCCTGACATTCATTGGATCACAGATATCTGAATGGATTAATTTTAATGGAAATTCTGCTCTAGTCTCTTTTCCAAATGGTTTTCTCGCAGTTTTTCCAGCCAAGAAATATTCACAGGTTGACAATTCTACCTTCTCAATATTTCCCAGAAAGCCTTCTTTGGCTAATATGTTCATTCTTTGCTGGCCAATGTGGCCAAGTCTAGCATGCCACATAGTTACATCACTATCATCACTGACAGATGAAGTAACAAACGAAAAACTGGAATTATGATTAAAACATTCAACATTCAATACAATAAAACCATCAAGAAAATAACCAGAACCATAGTGTATTGTATCTAAGTACAAATCAACACCAAATTTATGGAAGTTCAAATTGAAACCTAAATTAACCAAAACCAACACATAAACTAAATTTCGACGAATTTGTGGAGCAAACAATACATCATGTAGTAGTAAAGTTTTTCCACCATGCATGACTAACTTGCATGTTCCTATTCCTTTGACTTCAACCCGTGAGTTGTTGCCAACATATATCCACTTGACCTCAGGTGAAATTCGTCGAAATTCCATGAAGGCATCTTTATCCTTCGCTACATGGTCTGTGGCTCCTGAGTCTACAGTCCACAAATGATTAGATTTAGTTAGAAAGATTGAACTTGAAACACATATTTCATTTAAATATGCACGAAAGGTATTCACCTTTTTAGGCTCAGTGCAGTCACGAGAAAAATGACTTTTCTTACCACGGTTAAAACATTTAACCTTTGCCATGTTTTTCTTTTTGGTAGAACGTTTTCCTTTCCAATGTTGATTGGTTTTCTGTTTCTTTTATGGCTTGGAAGAATTTTGTTCTTTTCCGAACTGGAACCCACCACTATGAAATTTTCTTTTCTTCTTGAAACCCACAGGTTTGCTAGTTTCTGTCATATACACTTCAGTATTTGACTTAGCGGCCGCAAGTCGGTCACTTTCTAATTCAAGGTGACGTTTAGCATCATCAAAGGTTTTGATGCTCTCATTGTGGGTCAAATGCATCTTCATATGCTCCCAGCTATTTGGAAGAGAACGAATGACCGCTTGGACTTTCTGTTCATCTGTAAGAACATATCCAGCATCTGCCAATTCAGTAATCATGTTTGACATTTGCCTCAAGTGTTTTGACATAGTAAACTCATGGCGTTTCTTGTATGTGTCAAACTTGATTGTCAGTTACCTGAGTTTGGTTATTGAGGTACTACCAAACTTTTCAGCTAGCGTGGACCACATGTCCTTAGTCATGTCATATTTCCTGAACTCTTTCATTAGGTCATTATCCATACTGCTTAGCAACGTAATGCGGGCAATGAAATTATTTTTCTTTCAGGCCTCATAAGCCTCTCGGTCTCGTCTGTGTTGGGCCGTAGTGCCCTGTTCAGGTTTATCCATGCTCATTTTCAAAGTTTCAAGAACCTCTTGTTCTTCTAGCACATATTGGATTTTCATGCTCCAAATTTCATAATTATCGCCATTCAGTTTCTCACCCTTGTTGAGTTCAGCGATAATGTTCTTTGTTGCGGAAGCCATTAAAAAACACAAAGTTTCTACAGACATTCATGCACAATTTTTAATATTTTTGTTTATTTTATCATGAAACGAATTATGTTTCATAAAATTCTTCAATGGGGTTAGAGTCAAAAGGCCACTATGTGTCCAATCATCATCCAATTACCCAATGTAAAAATGTTATCAACATAATCAATCATGTAAAATCATTTTCTAAAAAATTACATAAATTTTTAGAACCTCTTAATCATGCGACAATTAACGTACATGACACTCATTGATTTAATTACATAAATTAAATTCAACATAGAACATCCACACATATAAATACAATATTTACATGCCGTGAAATAATAAACAGTTACACACATAAACATTAACATAGTTTTATCATAGAAAAAACTAATATCTAACACTTAGAACTTTTCCGGTTCTAGAGTTCCAACGAATAAATGTCTTAGGTATAAGAATCCTTAAATTCTTATGGCAACTCGTAATTGATCTTAGACAACTATGGGAAACCTATAGCAAATTTAGGATCCTTACAACGTTTCCGTGACATCAAAGGAAAAATGGTATTATTTGCCTTATATTGGAGATGCTCAATCGCTAACCTCTCAATGGCTATGTTATATTGAACACATAGTTCTTCTGTATGAGTTACTAATTTCCAAATATCAGTAGGTCGTCTTTGCCATATTTCTGGGAGAGGATTTCGTAGCAATCTGAGTCTGTTCGGTTGTCCTATCCAATTACCTTCCCATATAGATTCTTGTAACATGTTATTAAAGGTGATGATATGCGAAATCATATCATCATCTTCTCTCATCCGATACTTATCCAGATCCAGCAACATGTCCTTCAATTTTTCACTGTGTGCGGATGTCATAACCCTTTTTGCAGTTTTTTGTCTAATCGACATGATTTTCTGCAACAAATACAGAGAAAAATCATTATAATGAAACACAAAGTTACATTAACTAAAATAAACATCACAAAGATATTCATTTATATAAACACAAAGTTTATATGATAAAACAAATTTATCATGGCCGATTAATATAATATGTAAAAAAGGATTAGCTATTTAATCATGACAGATCGGAATTACCGAAGCAAACCGATACAGACATGACCAACACGGGCCAACACATATGTCCACGTGCCATTCACACGCCATAGCAGTGTCTCACGCGCCTCCACGCGCCGGCCACGGGCTCCCACTAGCCCTCACGTGCTCTCACGCGCCAGCCAGCCTCGGCCGAGTCACACGCGCGAATGACATATCGTCTGTGTGTCCTGTGGCCGTATGACATGTCGTTTGGATCTTATACTGCCAGCCGACTTGTCGGTTGATATGTTGTGGACGACATGTCGTCATTCTCGGTGTTATACGTATGACTTGTCGTACATTAATCGGATGACATGTCGTCTGCAAACGAGGCACACGTACGACTTGTCATACAGAATCCAGACGACTTGTCGTCCTCTTCTCTAAATAGCGGATGACATGTAGTACATCTATTCTGGGAGTGTTTTTCTGGGTAAAAACAGATTCGTCTAACCAACTTCTAGGGTCCATATCTTTCTCAATTTTAATCCGAATTAAGAAAATGATATACCAAATTGAAGATCTCATGACCTAGTTTTCAAAACATATTTGAACATGCAATTATCAATTTTCTACAGAGAGTTATTACGGCCCAAAGTTGGAAGAAAATCATTTTTGTAAGAACAAAAACCAGAAGCATTTTCAACATATTTCATACATGTTCATGCAATTTTTGTGTAATCTAACTAGAATACATGCATTTAAGCTCTGATACCAATGTTAGGAAACATAATCCCTAATATATTTACATGTTTGTCCTCCTATGATCTAACCATACATGTATTACTAGTCTTAGATTTATTTACAAACTAATTGAAATAAATCTAAGTTAACCACAACACAATTGCATAACTTTATTTTTGTAGAGACATCTTAATCAAACTTAATTGATTGCTTAACTCAATAAGAAAATGGTCTTATTTATAGGAGAGAAACCAAGTCACTATTAGCTCACATGCATGGATTACTATTAATATCTGATTACTATTTAATCACATGCATTGATTACTATGTAATCACATGTATTTGGATGCATAATAATTTTATCTAACCCTTCCAAAAATGTTACCATCATGGGTGTACTATATGTTTCCCACTTAACATTTTACTAATTGTTGTTACTTAACAACTCTTGTTGTTACTTAATTATTTGATTAACAACTCTTGTTGTTACTTAATAATTTCCAACATGAAATTATTACTAATTGTTATTATTTAACAACATCAAATAATTCCCAATCAACAATTTCCACAATCAAGCATGAACTGAATTTACAAGTAGTATTAAGACTACAAGTTCGAGATCAAACCAATATTGAAGTTTTCAGAAGAGTAATACTAAAAATTTATCAGGTTATGTTTGTACGCAATTGATGTTGCAACTCAACGCTTGTTACATCATCATCACCTTTAATTATTATGAAATTGAAGTCGATGATGTAACAAATGATACGATCATAACAAGTCAATTAATATCGGCAGTATAAAATTTACTAAAAGAAAAATGATTAATTAGTCGAAACTAATTAGGCACAAATACTACCAACATTCACAAGATTTTTCAAATATCATTGCCATAATTAGAACAAGCTTATCATAAATCAAACCATCCTAATATGAATTTGGATCAATGCTAACTGAGCTATGCTATATATTTTATTACCTTCTGGCTTCTGGCTTAATAGAAATGAACTGTTAAAATTGAATTACATATAATTTTATTTAATAACTACCCATCGTAATATGTAAAAAAACTTAGATTAGTACCAAATCTAAATCCAAGTCCATATCCAAATATATGATGATATATTATAATGATGATTGTTATGATTAATTTGCATTGACACAAAAGGAAGAAGATTCAAGTAAGATGAAAGCAAAAGCAGGATAAGAAAACTAAACATGGTTTTGAATAAAACTGAAGCAATGAACATAAAAATTGTTTTGATTAGTTGTTCTTCCAATTGTGAATGAGCCCCATGAATGTCCTCTCAGAGCTTCCACCAACTCCAACAGCTTTCCTTGCTTCTTCTCTAATGGCTGCAGCTTGCTCTCTCAGTAACTCATTCTCCATCATATCTTTAATTTTCTCTCCAATTTCATACCCTTTCACTAGCAATTGTGTCCCCCAACCCCAGCTCCTCACCCACATCCCCAACCCAGCTCTCTCCACTGCCTCTGCATTGATCTTCTGATCCCCACACTGCGGCCACACTAACACACGCACCCCGTGCCACGTGGCCTCAACCAGTGAGTTCCATCCGCCATGACAAACAAATCCACCAATAGCCTTGTGACTCAGTATTTCCTGTTGATCCACCCAATTCTTTACCACCAACCCCTGATGTTTAATTTTCTTCATGAGTTCATGACCAAGTACACTCTCTAAACTTTCCTCATCTTCTTTATCAACTTTCTTAAATTTCACTACCCACAGAAATCTACACCCACTTCTTAGCAATCCATTTCCTAGCTCCTTCATTTGCTCCATTGACAAAACAGATCGACTGCCAAAACTAACATACACCACTGAACCTTCTGGTTGATCATCAAGCCACTTCAGAGGTGTACTCGAGTCTCTTTTTTCAAACTCACATGGCAAAAGAGGTCCTATGGGATATAAGGGAGGAGCTCCATCAATAACACTTAGTCCATTAAGTGCATCTATCGTGTCAGCTTCTAATGCTTCAAAGGTGTTAATCAATACACCATTTGATTTTATAAAACTCTTACCATTTTCTAGGAACGTAATTGCGAAGAGACTCTTAGAATCTAAAACGGCTGGAGGGACTGATGATAAGGGTATTGGAGGAAGGCCAGGAATTTCAAGATCACCATCAAAGTGAACAGAATTACCAGAGCTAGGTAGTTTGGATGCAACAATGGCAGGAAAAGCCTCAACAAGAGAACACATTCTGGCAGATGAAGTGAAAAGGATGTAGTTTGGGAGATGTAAGTTTACGGTAACAGGGAGAACAGAGGAGATCAATGAGACATCTGTGATGAGAGCAGAGAGGGGAGGAGATGATGATGAAGAAAGGAGGGGAGTGAGAAGGTGAGCTGAGCGGCGAATGGCTTCCCATTGGAGGAAGAAAGGGTCTGTAGAGTTAGCTGAATTGGGATCAAAAGGGAGGAGATGAAACTGCTTTTGAATGACCTGATCAGGAAAAGAAGATAGGAAGTGAGAAACAAGTTGAGACTCTGAAAGTGAGACAGTAGGGTGAGTGGTGATTAAGGTGACACGACAATTGTGCTGAACAAGGGATGCTGCTAGTCGAAGAAAGGGTATAAGATGACCCATACCAGCACTTGGGATGAGACCTACATGAGGATGGGAATCAAAGTTGCCGGAATTTGACATGCTTGTTTGTTGCTGCCAGTGAAGCCTTAATGATTGATTCAAAAGAAAGTAAGCTATAAATAAATAATATATGGTTGTCAAAATTATTTAACTAACCTTCCAAATGTAACCAAACAAACCTACCTTTATTTGCTCCGTCTACCTACCAATTCTTTTCAAGCATACTTACTACAGACAACCTATCTTTTTTTGAAAACCATAACCTTGTTATGAGTTTAGTCGATAAAGAATATAACATCCACATCTTTAGGTAGGATGTGCTTATAAAATATGAGATCATATAGTTGTTGTAAATTCTTCAATTATTCCTTATTTGGATGGAGGAGGGATATGTCCCTTGGATGGTATCCTGTATGGACATGTCCTCCAAATGATAATAACATGTTAAAGACTTCCAATGGATGCATGGGAGGGGTATAACCCTTTGGAGGGTTGTACCCCAACCCAAAGGGTGCCTTTTAGGCACCCTTCCATGCCTTTATAAGGAGGCCTTCATGTTTATTTGGGAAAATACTGAAACATCCGAATTTAGAGTCACATTTTTCATTGTTTTCCTGTGAGAGAGTTCCACTATATTCCAAGTTCAAATACTTGTTAAGGAGTGCTCCATGAACAAGAAGCATCCAATGAATCCTGGGAGAACATTGGCCATTTCGAATCCGTAAAGCACCAGAGACGGAAGCTAATAAGTTCTTAAGGACAGAGAATCATCTCGACTTGGACATCTTAAATCAGGTTTTTCGGGTTCTCAGTATTCTAGGGTTTGCATGTTAGATCTACTTTTGAATTATGTGGTTTGATTGTTAAAAAGCATGTTAAATTGATGTTTAATGACACTATACTTACTACAATCTTAAGAACTTATTATTAGTATTGTTAGATAGTAATTCGCATGCTTAGATAAGAAAATTTTCTAGGAAAATACTGTCTGTGCATGAAAAATACGTAGAGCGTTCGAACGCCCGACGAACGCGAATGCAAAAATCTGATATTTCGTAAGAACGTTCGAACGCGTCCTAAAAGCAACTCGAACGCAAACTCTCTGGAATTATTTCGTTCGAACGCGTCCTCGAACGCTAAACGAACGTGAACTCTCTGGAATTATTTCGTTCGAACGCGTTCTCTAATGCTAAACGAACGTGAACTCTCTGGAACATTTTGTTCGAACACGTTCTAGAACGCAACACGAACGTACACACACTGGACAGTCCCGTTCGAACATAGATACGAACGCGACACTAACGAATCTGTCATGGAATTGTAATAAACTGCAAAGACTTATATTAATTCAAGTGTTAAGAATATTAACTTAGTAAATCATATACTGAATCACAATAATCTTGGTAGTATAGATTTAAGCTATTATTATGTTGTTCAATTATCACAACCATACACATAGTGATAAAGTTGAAAACCAATCGTTTGTTGCATACTTGGTTGAGAATTAAAGTGTAATTTTACACAAGTAATTCCATCCAATATTGTCTGACACATACACATATATCTACACATATCTAAGTCTGTATTGTAAAAGTGAAAGTGTATTGCTGAGTTTGAATTGCTAAGAGATTCTATTGAGAAAGTATTTAAAGGATATTCTGTCAAAAGGCGATAAGAGTCTAAGTGGTCAGGGATTTAAGTGGTTACTCCGGACCCCCCTCGTCCTCTAGGAATATTCCTTAATTTAATTTTCATAAGAAACTTTAGCCGAAATTCAAGGATTTGTGTCTATTGGTACATATGTACAATAGAACAACGAGTGGATACTTGGTATATCACTTAATACAAGATCATTTGTTGATCGTTGTGCAATTTATCTTTTGTAGACTTATTGACCCATGTTCGTTTTCCAGTTACATATGGCTAGCGGAAACATCACAGTACCGGTCTCCCATGGAGAAAAGCCGGAGAAGTTTGGTGGGGCAAACTTTAAACAGTGGCAGAGCAAAATGTTGTTGTAGGCACTGCATTTTTGCATATAAGTCCCGATGATGAGTCTTATATGGAGGCACTACCTATTTAAGTCACGGAAGTCGCGGGAAACGGACGTCGGAAGGGAAATTCAGAAATCAATGTCTTGTTGGACTTAATTCGTTTGCTTAGCTGTGGGTTCGTTCGTTGGACCTCTGTTTTAAAACTTATCCTTGACCCAAAATCCCAGCAAACCACACATCATTGGCCCAAAACCCCTGCAATCCACACCAAGCCCACCAAAACACCAACCGCACGCCCAAGGGACCACATTCACGCCCAAACCCATTAAAACACATCCAAAATAATAAATTCACACATTAAACACATGTTAAAATCAAACCAAATCACCTTCCCAAATTAATAAAATCAAATCAAATCTCATAAATCACATTCCTAATTAAATTAAATCTTTTTCCTAAACTAAAATAATCCTCTTCCTAATTAATGAGATCATTTCCTTATGACACACAAATTAAATATTCCCTCATAATTACACAATCTTGGTTTTCCTACCCGTATAAGGTAAACCTCAACCCTTGCCTATAAAAAGAAGCATAAACCCAACCTTAGAAACCCTCTAGCATTCCCTTCTCCCACACGCATCTCTTCCTTAATCTCTCATGGCTCATTCTCACAAAAAAAGAACACATCAAATAAACCCTAAACTCTCGGCATCATCTCTCACCCCTGGCAGATTCACGCCCTAACTCTCTAAAAACCCTAACTCTCGGCCACTACTCAGCCCTCTCACTTCAACCCTCTCGCCCACAACCAATAAACCAGAACCGTAATCTCAGCAACCAACTTACACGCACATAGCAGCCACACCTCTCTCGGCAGATCACTCCATCACGTATCCAGCCCCCCTGACCCACGTACACAGACACGGCACAACAGACCTCACAGCCATAAACCCACCAAGCTTCACGCCAACAGCCACAAACAACTCACCTTACGAACCGACAGCCCTTAAACCCTAAAATCTGCCACTGACCAAACCATTCACAAAAAAACTGTCATCAAACACTCACACGACCTGATCCTCTCATTCACTCTCTCTCGAAGCCACACCACACACGCCAAAAACTAGCCCTTTTCGTCAGCCCTCAACCTTTCAACAACTACAGCCCACATATAAACCCCTAAACCGCACCAAATAGCCCCCTGACCTGCACCCATAAACAGCAAAACTGCACTCAGAAACTGCCCTGAAACCACCGCAAATTGCACTCAAAAAACTGCCATAAATCACCATCGAAACTGCCTAGAAAACTTCTCCTAAATTATCGTAGAAACTGTCCAAAAACCATCCAAATACCGTGAACCATAACCAAAAACAACGACCAGAAAAACAGTAGTAAAACAGAGCAAACAGCAGCCCAAAACAGCGAGGCAACGAAGGAAAACAACGAACCAGTAAATCGGAAAAGTTGTGGAGCATCAACCCTTCCGAAAACCACGTAACGCACTTCCAAGAGGCGATTTAAGAGGTTAGACCTGAGGGCACCACTTATTATATTTTATTTTGTCGTCCTGGACACGATATGCTTGGTTGGACGTGGAATACGTCCAACCGGGCATGCGAAGTCCTACATTGAAAACGGCCAAATTCTTTGGTCACATATTTATTATTTCCGCATTTATCAATTTAATATATTCATGAAACTGTGTGCTTGCCGTTATGTCGATTTACTTTTATGCATGCAAACTTAGATATAGGTTCTACTCCTATATATGCAAACTTAGTTATAGGTTGTGTGCCAACTTAGGTATTAGTTAATCTTGCATGTGTATGTTGTGTAGACTCGGTTAGATTTTTGCATAAATCCATTCATTACAAGTGGCATAAGTTAGGGACCGTTCCGAACCCAAAGGTTTGAGGTCTTCCCTTGCGAGGGGTGAGTGCGGCCTTAAATCATTTCCCAGTTCACACTAGGTGGCGACTCAATTTTATTTCTCCTGTTTAGTCCCCCGCGGGCTACTTCGTACTCCCGACTAGGCCGCGAGCCTGGATCAGCGTCACTGATTTCTGTGTCATACAGTCTGGCGACTCCACTGGAGATAGAGAATCGGCCCCGAAATAATGTCTTGTAATGATTGTGATTTGTGCTTTAGCTAACCGTGTCTACCGTGGGTTGAAGGGGTTTAATCAAAGGCATTATTGAGCTTGGTAATGGTTTGGTGTTTTCCTTCATTCACTACCTTTCTATAAGGAAAAGCCGTGAAGGCACCTAGATAATCATTTACTCGAAGCTTACTGTGATGGACTAATTTGGAGGACTTGTTGTTTATTCCTGTCACCAAGGCGATAAGAGCCTAAGAGGCTTGAGTATTTAAGAGAGTTCGCTCCACCCTCCTCTGGAGAATCTACAATGAGAAATCCATTTGACAGTCAGTCACGCACCATAACTCGTTGGCACGTACCTTAGCGTATAAAAAAGGTACGCTCACTTGGTCGCTTGAACCCTTGAGTGGGGAGTCCTAGTTATCGGCAATCATTCACCGGCGAGAGCCTTTGTCCGCACTCCCGTAAACTCACATGTGAACCATAGTTACATGACCAATATAAATTATTTCTTTATGCTTGTGTTGAGGACCATCATCATTTGGATTCAGTTGGACTTCTTGTCAAGAGATGTGAACTTGTTGGGCCATTTAAACTGGGACGAGTTCGTGTCCTTTGACAATTGGGCCAAAAGTTTCTGAAATGCCGATGGGCCATTTTGTGTTTGGGCCTCTTATCATTTGGAGTTGTTTAGCCATATTATTGCAAAAGTGTAAACTTGTTGGGCCTTTTCAACTGGGACAAGTTTGCACCTCGCAATAGTATGATTGAATGCTTTAAAATGTCAATGGGCCGACTTATATATTCCATACATCGCACGCATCTCATGCACCTCATGCATACACGCATCATGTTAACCCTTGTGTCTAAAAGCCATCATAGATACCCGTTGGGTTAGGAAAGAAGGAAAATACCCGTGAAAAGACCGTCAGCCAACATGAGCGAGTCAGTCAACAAGGGATCCCGCCTGGGTCAATTGGTGACCAAAGTAACCAAAATTACTGAGCAGTTGTAAGTTTTGACCAATGTTGTGGCCAGTTTGACCGTACCCCGTATAGCCAATAACAGAAAGTTGTGCAACCAGAATGGAAAGACCATTGGGGAACCTTCAAGGACCAAGCCCACTCCCTCTGAGGTTGCCTTTATCAGAAACAGACGATTCTCCAATCTTGGTAGACCTTTGTCAAAGGTGTTTGAAGAGCTGAAAAGGCAAGGACTCATAAATCCCTTAGAGCATAAACCACTTCCAAACCCTGTGCCACGCTACCTTGACCTAAACCTATACTGTTACTTCCACCAGTAAAAAGGCCACGAAATCGACAATTGTACCCGCCTTAGGCATGAGATCTAAGACCTCATTGATTCCCATAAAATACCCGACCCAGAAAAAGAGAAACTCAATACGCACAGAAAACCTCCACCTACCCACATGATCAACTCCGGCCTACCTGACAGCCTTGTCCTCCAAACTCATAACCACCAAACTTCTCGCATGGGGATATGGGACAGCAGTGGTAAAGGTGAAATAGAGCAGAGGGGGAATTTCTGGGAAAACTTCTCGGACAGTGACGAGAAGGAGGTTGCAAAAAGGGGAAGCAAATGGGAAAAAAAACTACTGCACTTGGAGAATCTAATGGTCGAAGGAAGCAAGAAGACGGGGGAAGACGAAGTTGCAAATTATGGAGATGTTTGTTTCCCTGATCTTATTCAAATGTGATCCAGTATTTATTAATAATAATGACATTGACTTCGTCTACTTGTTCGAATCTTTTCCTTAATAATAATAAAGACGTTCATTTCGCTTACATGTCTGAGTCTCTTCCTTTCAATCTGCACGACGTGAGTATATTTGACAAAAGCATTCAACCCTGGTACTATGATATTCAACGATACTTAGAACACGGGGAATTCCCGAAAGAAGCAAGCAGAAAAGACAAGATAGCCATTCAGAAGTGGCTTCTCAATATGTGAGTTTGAAGGGAGAACTATACAAAAGACAAACGAATGACATTCAGCTGAAGTGTTTAAGAAAAAGAAGAAGCTCGAAAGGCAATGGAAACAGTACTACCAGTGGAAGTTGAGATACAGTCCATGAGGGTATTAGCAGAAGCAGAGTTACCTGAACAAGAATGGGCCTTTCAGAGATTTAAACAGTTGGTATTGCTCGATAAGAAGAGAATGAAGTCCTTACATCATATGCAGTTATACCAGAAGAGATTGGCCCGGGCATTCAACAAAATGTGCGTCCTACTAAGATCAGAGAGGAGGATCTGGTATTTAAGCAGTCAAAGTCGTTAACAATGGACCCGAGAGGAAATTTCAGACCTAACTGGGAAGGGCCATACGTAGTCAAGAATGTTATAGGAAAAGGGGCAGTGAGACTGTCAGACTTAGAAGGGAACAAGTTCGCTGAGCCAATCAACGTGGACAGACTGAAGCAATATTTTGCCTAAGGAATAAGAGACAGAGCAGTTACTGGGAGAACTGGCAGAAGACCTAACCCAAGGAATAGGAAATTCATCCATGCATGCATGCATACACGTAACGTACTTGTAATTTTTGTGTTTGTTCTGTGTTTGCAGGTTTCAGACAAAAGAGAAATGCATAATCACCAGAAGAGAACCGGCAGGAGGAAACTATAAGTAGACCCAGGGGGCGATCAGAGACATGCGTAGGCACATGGCGCTAATGAGCACAATAAGGGTCTAACCCATCAGGAACAAGGAGTACCTCCACACATGCATACATACACATCGCATGCACGCGTTTTTATTTTGTTATTTTGTTTGTGTTTACAGGTCTCGAAGAAAAGAAGGAAAAACGGCAAAATACAAGCAAGTTGAGAGCAACAAAACATTCTCAACAGTTTTCAGAAATGGATCCCCAGGGTTGAGGCCCACACATAATCATCAGTTTTGAGAATGAACCCTCAGGGTTGAGGCCCGCGCTACCAGCAGTTTTTGAGAATGAATCCCAGGGGGCGAAGCCCACATTATTAGCGGTTGAAGAATTCCAGTGAAGTGAAAAAAAAAAAATGAGAGAGAGAGAGAGAAGTCCTTGATGGCTAAGCATATGTTCGATGATGAAATTGTTTGCTGTAGGGTGAAACCTTAGAAACGATAAGTGTGAGATGTGCTCTCATCTGGTATTCTGAGTAGTTGATCTCGGCTAGATTCGCGAGCACTTGATTACGGGATCTTAGCAGTAGAAGCCTGAGTAGTTGGCGAAATGACTAGTCGAAGAGATGGCGGATCAGTGAATGACCGTTTCCCTAGATGTCCATCATGGTTTACTTATGCTACGATATGTGATATGGTTGGAAACAAAGAAAAAAATCTCTGAAAAGAAAAGGAAAAAATAGACCACCTATAACCGATAAGCGTGAAACTACCCATGGGCGAGTATTAGGACCACCATGAGGAGAAATACTACCTTAAAGGGTAGGTGTGTCGCAAAAAAAAAAGAAAAAAAAGAGAAAAGATTCAAAATGAAAATAAAGGAAGAAAGAGACGAAAGAAAAAAAAAGAAAACCATATCATGTTGAGTATGAGGAAGTAATCACAAAGTATGATCGAGACATCTCGGTTGGTTAGACCCACTAATCCAATTCTCCGAGACAAAATCATCGAATTGGCTTACTTAAGGATTAAGCTGCGAATGAGCCTCGGCACACACACACTATGAGTCTAGTTCAGATCACTCATTCAGACGATCGGATTTGAGTGTATTAAGTACTTTGAAGATTCTCTGGTTTCGACACAAAGCATTCGTTGAGGACGAAAATATGTTTAACTATCAGGATTATCTCGTGAGAAGCAGTACAATGTGTTGGTATGTAACATCACATCAGGAGATCTAACTTGATCTAATGAAAAAGCAGCAAATGACAAAAAGATGAACCGAGACTGGGGGCGACCAGTCTACCCTTTCTCATATAGCACGGTTCGGAAATGGACCACTATCATATTAGACGCCGAAATTGGAACTCCGAAAATGGAGCATGGTCCGGAAATGGACAACTATCACATCAGACGCCGAAAATGGCACTCTGAAAATGGAGCACGGTCCGGAAATGGACAACTATCACATCAGACGCCGAATATGGCACTCCGAAAATGGAGTACAGTCCGAAAATGGACAACTATCACATCAGACGCTGAAAATGGCACTCTGAAAATGGAGCACGGTCCGAAAATGGACAACTATCACATCAGATGCCGAAAATGGTACTCCGAAAATGGAGCACAGTTCGAAAATGGACAACCATCAGCGACGCCTCAAAATGAGGTTTAGCATGCCGAAAATGGCGCTCCAAAAATGGAGCACAGTTCGAAAATGGACAACCATCACATCAGCGACGCCTCAAAATGAGGTTTAACATGCCGAAAATGGAGCACAGTTCAAAAATGAACCACCATAATATCAGCGACGCCTCAAAATGAGGTTTAGCACGCCGAAAATGGCGCTCCGAAAATGGAGCACGGTTCGGAAATGGACCACAATCTCAACTCAGTAACGGTTCGGAAATGGACCAACTCTCATCAGTTCAGTTCGGTAGTGATTCCTAGAGATCACAGCATCTTACAGGGATGAACCTCAGGGGTCGCAGCACCTCACCACCAGATCAACTCAGCTTGAAACATCTCAGAACAACAGGCAAGTCAAGCAACAGCTGGCGAGCCAGGTAAGTAAAAATGCATTGCATAACTTTGATAGGATTGTCACTGTCACACACTGCACAAGTCCCATCAAAGTGGGGGCGACTGTAGGCACTGCATTTTTGCATATAAGTCCCGATGATGAGTCTCATATGGAGACACTACCTTTTTAAGTTGTGGAAGTCGCGGGAAACGGACGTCGGAAGGGAAGAGTCAGAAATTGACACCTTGTTGGATTTAATTCGTTTGCTTAGCTTCGGGTTTGCTCGTTAAGCCTCTGTTTTAAACTTATCCTTATCCCAAAACCCTCGCAAGTCACACACCAAGCCCATACATCACCAAACCACACACCAAACCCACACCCACCTCCTTCCAAAATAACAAAATCACACATTAAACACATGCTAAAATCAAGACAAATCACCTTCCAAAATTAAAGAAATCAAATCAAATCAAATTAAATCATATTCCTTATTAAAAGAGATCAAATCAAATCAACCCAAATCACATCCCTAATAAAGAGATCATTTCCTTATGATACACAAATTAAATATCCCCATAATTACACAATATTCTTTCCCTATTCGCATAAGGTAAACCACAACCCTTGCCTATAAAAAGAAGCTTAAACCAACACATTCAAAGCTAGCTCATTCACGAAAAAAACAAAAAGAAAATAACTTTGAGCTCATCCATGTCTCTCGCCTAACTGCCCCCATGTCTTCTCTCTTCTCTCAAACAGCATCCTCACGCCTCTAATACAAACCCTAGACACATTCAATCTTCACGCCATTAATAGCACATGCCCCCTTACACGCACATAGAAACCTCACTTAAACTCGGCAATCAGCCCATTAAGCACACACCCCACACACCTTACGGCTTCAGACCTCCTTAACCCACACGTGTCTCTCTCTCTCACCAAGCATATTCCGTAAAGTCAGCCACGCAAATAAACAATAACACCCCTAGCAGCCCCACCGAACTGACCAAGACAAACACTTCACGCAACCAAAAAATGCATGAACAACAACACACAGCCCTCCCACATCGATTAACAAAGGCCTCTTCTTTCAAATAAACAAACCGACAATTCAAAAAACCAGTCCACTTAGCCGAAACTACCCCAGCCATTCACGCAACTCCCCACACAACACACTCACTAACCTCTTTCACGTCAGCAGCTCATATAAGCCAAGCATTATCCACGCCATCAATAAGACACAGCCAATCACGCCACATTAATAGAACCCAAGCAGCCTCATCACTCACGGCCACAACCACACTCGGACTCACAAATAATGCACACACCAAACAAGAACCCACAAACAGCAGCCCACACTTCCCCCCAAAATATGCCCCAAAACAGTCCCAAAATACAACCAAAACATTGAACAAAAACGGAGAAGGCAGCAGCCCAAAACAGCGAAACAGCGAAGGAAAGCAACGAACCAGTAAATCAGAAAAGTAGTGGAGCATCAACCCTTCCGACAACCGCGTAGCGCACTTCCAAGAGACGACTTAAGAGGTTAGACCTGAGGGCACCCTTTTTATTTATTCTCCTTTATTTTTTATTTATCTTCTTATTTTACTTCGCATGAGTATTGTTGATTGGTGTATGCTATGACCATGGGATGAATGAAATATGTGTTATCTCTCATGGTATATCAGATGGAAACCCAGACGTAAATTCCGTAGCCGAATCCGAATGGACGGTAGTACGGTTTGTACTTGGGAAACAACTTCACGTACCACTTGAGAGACACACATATTTTTTTTCATCCAATCTAATGTTTATGCATGATTTAGTCGTTTAGTATGTTATTTATTTTTCTAAGCATGATTTAATCGTTTAGTATGTTATTTATTTTTATGCATGATTTAGTTGGTTATTTCCAAGCATGATTAGTTATTTCTTTCGCATTAGGAATTTAATTTATGTTTATGTTTAGGTTGTTATTTATTTTTCGCTTTAATAATTCAATATGTTCATGAGATTGCGTGCTTGCCGTTATTTCGACTTACTTTTATGCATGCAAACTTAGATATAGGTTATATGCAAACTTAGATATAGGTTGTATGTGAACTTAGATGTAGGTTATTATTGTGTAGACTTGGTTAGATTATTGCACAAATCCATTCATTACAAGTGGCATAAGTAAGGGACCATTCCGAACCCAACAGTTTGAGGTCTTCCCTTGCGAGGGGTGAGTGCGGCCTTAAATCATTTTCCCAGTTCACACTGGGTGGCGACTCCATTTTATTTCTCCGGTTTAGTTCCCCCACGGGCTACTCAGTACTCCCAACCAGGCCGCGAGCCTGGAACAACGTCGCTAATTTTTGTGTCCTACAGTTGTTATACTTGACAACTTTTCAGTTGGCTAAATACCTCAAAGATCCTCTGGATCTTGTGGAGGGTGAATCGGAAATAGCCAAGCAACTGCGGGAAGATACATGGTCGTCTGGCGACTTCTTGTGCAAGAACTACCTTTTGGGTGGACTTGATAATACCATGTACAATGTGTACCAAGGCATGGTTTCTGCGAAGGTTCTCTGGGAATCTCTCGACAAGAAATATAAAATGGAATATGCCAGACAAAAGAAGTTTGTTGTTGGTAGGTTCCTGGACTACAAGATGGTAGATTCAAGAACAGTAATGTCTCAATTGGGTGAACTGCAGTTGATCATTCATAAAATACTGGATGAAGGTATGAAACTCTGTGAGATGTTTCAGGTTGCCACCATTATTGAAAAGTTGCCTCCATCATGAAAGGACTTCAGGAGCTATCTGAAACACAAGAATAAGAAAATGAGCCTTGAAGACCTTGGAGTTCGATTGAGAATCGAGGAGGACAACATGATGTCCGAGAAGGCCAGCTACAAGACTGTGGATTCTAAGGCCAACATCGTTGAGGGTGTAAAGGGTAGCAAGAAGAGAAAGAACAGTGGAGCTGATTCTTCCCAAGCGAACAAGAAGTTCAAGGGAAAGTGCTACAACTGTTGAAAGAGTGGTCATATGGCAAAGGACTACAGAAACAAGAAGTCTTAGGACAAGGGCAAGAAAAAGAAATATGAGGCCCATGTCACTGAAAATGAGCAACTGACTAAATAGATCTCAAAGATGAATCTGTCAGCAATGGTAACTGAAGCCAACTTGGTTGGGAATACGAGGGATTGGTGGGTAGACACTGGGGCTACTCGTCATATATGTGCAGATAGCAAGATATTTTCCTTGTATCAGAAGGTCGATGGCGGTGATCATCTGACAATGGGAAACTCGTCTACCTCAAGAGTGGTTGGACAATGCACAGTAGTTCTGAAAATAACATCCGGAAAAGAACTTACATTGAAGAATGTATTGCATGTTCCAGATATTCGGAAGAACTTGGTCTCAGTCCCTCTTCTTAGCAATGCTGGTTTTAAGCTCGTATTTGTTTCTGATAAATTTGTAATGACTAAGAATGATATGTATGTAGGAAAAATGATACCTCATTGAGGGTCTTTTCAAACTAAATATAATGACTGTCAATTGCTATTAATAAAGCTAAAACTTCAGCTTATATTATTGAGTCACAAAATGTATGGCATTGGAGGTTAGAATATGTTAATTATGATACAATGCGTAAATTAATTAACATGGACCTTATACCTAAATTTACAATTGATAGCCAATATAAGTGTGAGGCATGTGTTGAAGCAAAAATGCATAGAACATCATTTCATTACATAGAACGCAGTTCTGAACCCTTAGAACTTGTACACGCTGACGTGTGTGACATGAATATTGTGCAAACAAGAGGCGGTAAAAAGTACTTTGTCACTTTTATCGATGATAGCACAAGATTCTGTTATGTGTATTTACTGAGGAGTAAAGCTGAAGCTATTGAGAGTTTTATACACTATAAGAACGAAGTTGAAAATCAACTTGGCAAGAAAATCAAAAGAATCAGGAGTGATAGAGGTGGTGAATATGTTTCACCATTTGGTGAATATTGTTCTATGCACGGAATTATTCACGAAACCACTACTCCTTATTCTCCTCAACAAAACGGGATTGTTGAGCGCAAAAACCGAACGTTGAATGAAATGATGAACGCCATGTTGGCAAGTTCTGGTTTACCTCAGAACTTGTGGGGGGAAGCCTTGCTTTCCGCGAACTATGTTCTAAACAAGCTTCCTCACAGAAGATTGGACAAGACACCATATGAGTTGTGGAAATGTCACGTATCTTCCTACAAATACCTAAAAATGTGGGGGTGTCTTGCCAAAGTAATGGTTCCCAAACCTAAGAAGGTTAGAATATAACCTAAAACTGTTGATTGTATATTCATTGGATATGCTCGCAACAGTAGTGTGTATCGATTATTCGTACACAAGTCTGAGATTCCTGACATCAATCCGAGTACGATAATTGAGTCAAGGAATGCCATATTTTTTTGAAGAGACGTTTCCTTATAAGGAAAGACAAAGAACAGAGTCTTTCAAAATAATGATTGATACTGTCAAAGACAGTGATCAGGTTGACCAAGAATCAGTTCAACGTGCAAACTTTGAGACAATCGAACCTAGACGTAGCAAAAGAGTTAGAGCGTCTAAGTCGTTTGGTCCCGATTTTCTGACATACTTGTTAGAAAATGAGCCTCAAAGCTATAAAGAAGCTATGTCTTCTCTGGAGGTACCTCTGTGGAAATAGGCTATTAACAGTGAGATTGATTCAATCCTACATAACCATAATTGGGAGTTGGTTGATATTCCTCCAGGGTGTAAGCCACTGGGCTACAAATGGATATTCAAACGAAAAATGAAAACAGATGGATCAATAGATAAGTACAAGGCAAGACTTGTCATAAAAGCTTATAGATAAAAGGAATGCCTTGATTACTTTGACACTTATTCATCGGTGACTCGTATCACATCGATAAGAATGCTCATAGCCATAGCAGCTATATTTGGTCTTGAAATACATCAAATGGATGTAATGACGGCATTCTTGAATGATGAATTGGATGAAGAGATTTACATGGAACAACAAGAAGGGTTTAACGTTCCTGGACAAGAACAGAAGGTGTGCAAACTTGTAAAATCTTTGTACGGATTAAAACAAGCACCTAAACAATGGCATGAGAAATTTGACAAAGAGATGTTGTCAAGTGGGTTCAAAACCAATGAGTGTGATAAGTGAGTGTACACCAAATCAACTTGAGGAGCGGAAAATATATCAATATTTACCGCCCCTTTTACTTAATATTTTGTTTAGTTTCTCGGGTTTGATGAACGTTTTGATGTGTTTTAGTTTATTTTGCAGATAAAATAATATTGAGACTCAATGAAATCATTTAGGATGAAATGTGGGTCAAATAAGGGCAAAAATTGGACTTGACATATTAATTTTGGAGATTGGAAACTTGAAAGGGCGTTCTAACGAAGTGCAGTTTCGGAAATTTCAATTTTGCGCAATTATCGTATTTTAGGCATAACTTTTTATTCCGATATCGGATTGAGCTGATTCAAGTTCCAGATTAAAGAGAACTCAAAGATCTACAACTTTAAAGAACAGAATAATTTCGAACTCTGAATATTGCATGACCGAAATGGATGAAACATCCAGAAGTATGTTATGCGTAATTATTAAAGTCATTTTCAAAGAAAAGAAATAAATAAATAATTAATTAATAAAAATTGTCAAGCTCCCACCAAACATGATAGCAATTAATAATGGATTTGGTGGAGTAATTAGTGGAGCAATTAATAATGGATTTGGTGGATGATTTGATGGAGGCAAAATTTTTCCTATAAATATCAAGTCATTTCATTTGTAAATTCATACCTTCTTCTATGTAATTCCTTAAGAATACTAAGAAGATTGTATCTTGCTTGTTTATTTACAGCTTTCAGTATTTAATTTCAGCTTTCGCACTTTCTTTTCTTTACTTTTCAGTCTTTACTTTCTGCAATTTACTTTTACGCATAGTACTTTCCTTTCTTTACTTTTCAGCAATTTACTTTTCAGTAATGAGGAGGTAACTCTCCCTTGCTGGGGTAAAAGGTAAAACTTTTATTACTAATATTTAGATTAATCTCCCTTAAATATAATATATAAACTAGTTAAAACGTAACTTAATGAGGATACCGCCTTATGGTCGGTTGGTAAATATTGAAATTGGTTTTAACCTGACTAAACTGGATACCGCCTGATTGATCGGTTGGTAATTAATTATTAATTTGACTTAATCTGGATACCGCCTATATGGCTGGTTGGTAATTATCATGCAAAGTTAATATATTATATTAAGTGAGATATCTAAAATAGAAGTAATAAAAGTGAATCATTTTACCTCAGTATTTTCTTTTATTGTACTTTTACTGTATTTACTTTTCAGAAATTTACTTTCAGCATTTACTTTTCAGCATTTAATTTTCAGTATTTAATTTTCAGCATTTACTTTCTGTCAGTTACTTTTCAGTATTTAATTTCCAGCAATTTACTTTATGTCTTTTATTTTATTTAAGCTTTTACTGCCCGTAAATATGTGTCGTAACTAAGTAAGTTATCTGGGGTTGTGATGAATTCCAATATCACTGGTTAATAAGGGGTTATTTTATGGTTTAGGTAATATAAAGGTTTATTTATTGAGCCTTAGTCTTAATGCTTCTTGTTAACTGGCCATTAATAAGATTGATTCGGTAAACTTGAATTGAACTTGGAAAAGGGATTTTAGGTTTAAACCCTAGACTTAATAGCCCACGATCTTCCTTGAGGATAGATAACCCTTTAATAGATTTCCTTACATGATAGGAATATACCTGTCGGGCGGGGGTAGCCATAATTGGAACTTAATCTTAATGAATTCAGATAACTTGGTTGACATAGGAATATGATTAATTAAGTTACATTGGGTATTTGTATCTGACCATCGGAAGAGGCTTTTGCATAATTTCGTGTTCCAGGTTAATAAACCGATATATTACACAAACGTAAAATAACCACTTCATCTTTTAAAAAGATATTGGAAAGATTCACAAAATTTGAATTTTCTTCAATCTACTTTCAAGTAATTTTATTTACTTGTTTTAATTTTAAAGTCACCACCCAATCAAACAATCAATCCATTAGATACTTGTAAACATTTAACTTCATAAATTGATAACAAAAGGTTTTAAGTCCTCATAGGATCGATACTTTTTATACTACTTGAACGATACGTGCGCTTGCGTTATACGTGTGTGATTACGCCGATCACAACTCAAAAAGGATATGTCATTGTGTGTCTCTATGTAGACGATATGCTAATAATTGGTAGTAATCATGAAATGATTCAGTCTACCAAAAATGTGTTATCCAGCAGATTTGATATGAAAGATTTGGGAGTAGCTGATGTGATCCTAGGAATTAAGATTTCTAGGACATCAGATGAATATATATTATCTCAGACTCATTATATTGAGAAGATACTTGAGAAATATAGCAAAGGGGATCTAAATGTGGCTAGAACCCATGTTGACATATCTCTTCATCTATCAAATAATACTGGCTCAAGCGTATCACAATTAGAGTATTCGAGAATCATCGGAAGTCTGATGTATCTCACGAATCACACACGACCTGATATCGCTCAAGCTGTTAACAGGCTTAGCAGATATACGAGTAATTCGGGACATAACCACTAGAAAGCCATAGTAAGAGTTTTGAGGTATCTGAGAGAAACTTCAAAATATGGGCTACATTACGAGAGATATCATGTTGTTCTAGAGGGATACAGCGATGCAAACTGGATATCTGATACAGTGGATTCCAAATCTACGAGTGGATTTTTTTTCACACTTGGTAATGCAGTCGTGTCATGGAAATCCTCGAGGTAAACATGTATTGCCCGGTCTACTATGGAATTAGAGTTCATTGCGTTAGACAGAACAGCGGAAGAAGTAGAATGACTTAGAAACTTCCTGTATGATATTCCTAGTTGACCCAAACCGGTGCCAGCGATTAGCATACATTGTGATAGGCAATCGGCTATTGGGATAGCCCAAAATACAATGTATAATGGAGACATACTACCATACATCAACTGCTCTCAAGTGGCATAATATCGATCGATTATGTTAAGTCAAAGGAAAACATAGCGGATCCACTAACTAAAGGTTTACCTCGAGAGCAAGTTGAGAAGTTATCGAGGGGAATGGGCTTGAAGCCTATATATTAAGAATTGTCACTGTGTAAACCCAACCTAGCTGACTGGAGATCCCAAGATCTAGGTTCAAAAGGGACAACATAAATTTTGTGCAGTTCAAAACAAGCACTGAAGAGTTTTGTACTATTTCTCATTCCGATAATGACACATAGTGCTGTCTTTCAAGGTTAGGATAAGCGAAGGCTTTTAATGATCACTATATTAGGAGATGAGTCCTAATGAGGGTAAAGACAGATTACCTCTTCATAGTAGATCACCTATTTCAAGTAAGAAGTGAGGTCGCTTCCATGGGATTTTACAGGATGATTTCCCTAAAGTGCTTGATGAATCCATGACTGCTGTTCAGGGCCGAAATGAACACAACTGTAGAATGGGAAAATGGTCGAATTAAAGTTGTGTGTTGGCAATTGTCTTGGCAATGGCCGAAATGAACACAACAAGAAGCATCCAATGAATCCTGGGAGAACATTGGCCATTTCGAATCTGTAAAGCACCAGAGACGGAGGCTAATAAGTTCAATGACAGAGAATCATCTCGACTTGGACATCTTAAATCAGGTTTTTCGGGTCTCAGTATTCTAGGGTTGCATGTTAGATCTACTTTTGAATTCTGTGGTTGATTATTAAAAAGCATGTTAAATTGATGTTTACACGTTTGTCCAATTTGAACTTTGATGGATTGCTATGAATTTGATTGTATCATATATTCACGTTCAACCCTTATATGACCTATAGTATACAGGTTTGAGTTCAGCCGAATTTAATTTAGACAAAGATTATTGATAGGAATACATAAATAGACACCTATATTGTAAAAAGTTAGAAAGAAATCACACATAAAAGCTACTTTTTTAGCAGCTTAGTTGTATGATTTATATTGAGAGGAAAAAATTGTTTTAGTACAAAAAAAAAAAAATTTATTCTTTAAATTATTAAGTAATTATGTTTTAGCAACTGAATTGTCTTTGATTAATTTTGATATTTTATAGTTTAGTTCAATTCGTTACCTATCCCCACACAAAGACAAAGGCATGTTGATGTGATGTGGGGTGCCTTTCTGTAAGCAATTTCTGAATTTTCAGCCGATTATCCCACAACTTGTTTTTGAGATATTATTAGGGATGGTAAAACGAATCAACGAATCGAATTTATATCGAATCCTAAATGAATTGAATCAAAATGTGATGGATTCGTATTCGATTCGTTTAATAAACGAATCGAATACGAATATTCGTTTATTCGTTAGTCAATGATATTATTTAATAAAATAATTTACCACACTTGATTTACATTAATTCTTCGTAAATATATACATATGTAATATGTTAATTAATATATTTACTAAAAATACCTCACCAAATATCGAAAATATTATTTTTTTAATGATAATTAACTATAATTTCTCGAATCTTAATTGAAAATTAACAAGAGCTAGTAAATAAAAATAATAAAACGAATCCTAAACGAATCAATGAGCTTAAATTCGTATTTGATTCGTTTAAAAACGAATCGAATCGAATTGACTCATTTATTAAACGAATCCATTTTTTCAAACCCGTATTCGCTTTAAAGCGAATCGAATCGAATGAATAAACGAATCCTGACCCAAATTGACATCCCTAAATTAGGCCATCCGCTCCGTGGGCTGGATTTGTAAATAGTGTTTCATCAAATTATTCTGAAATATACTTAATAATTTTACAAAAATTTTAAGAATTTATAATTACAAAACTTATCCTATACAATGTAATTTTTTAGTAATTTTAATTTGTATAATAAAATATATTATTATGTTAATAATGGATGAAATGTTAATGTTGATAAAAATAATTAAATATAATTATTTATTGTAATATTATGTTAAATAAGAGGTAAAATGTTAACTGTTGAAAATATTTAAAAGTAATAGAAACAAATATTCCTTTACTGTAATATTTGGTGTAATGGATTAAAGATGGGAATAGTGTTTACTGTAAAAAAAAATTGTACCAATTTAATGTAAAACTTGCATCAAAATGTAATAATGGTTGGAGATACCTAAGAGCAACCCAACGATATCTCTAAATTTCTTACAAATATTTTGTATCAAAATTTGCACAAAAATTTATATTCATAACCGAATATTTTAAATTTAACTTCAAAAGCATATTGAAGTGCAATATTTTTTTTAAAAAAAATAGCACACGATGTTACTATTAGAGAAAGGGCATAAAATTTTAAATTACTCTTGATTATTTTTTTTTAAATCTCCTTATAATAATAAAAAAAAACTTTGATATATTTCTTGAGTAGAATTACCATCCCCATAAATTCCGGAAAACAAAACAAAAACCTTCTTAATTTTCGGCGGTCTAAGTCATGCCCATAAAAATAGGGATCTCTTTTTTTTAATTTTGACAATTCAACAGAAGAATGTTAGAATTCTCAATTAATTTTGGAAATTTAGCATACATCTGTTAGGGGTTTAATTCAATTTTATTAATAATTTTTAACTTTCTCAATTAATTTTAGCAATTATCTTTTAAAAAAAATTAATTTTGGCAATTCAACAAATGATGTCTCTTCCTCTTTCAACCATAAAAGCAACTGTCAAAAATCAGAATCCTATAAAATGGAACGTCAGATTAACATCTTGTGCATTTCATGTGGTCAGTTCCTCTCTTACGATTTTAATATTTAATTATCATATCATAACTCTTTGTTCATCAATTCTTCACTGAGTATGTCAAATTGAGCATATTTGAGTTTTGTTTATGTCTGATATATTGACTAGTTTTTTTCTCAAGATTGTGTTTCATATCATTTTTATTTCAACATCAATATTTTTTGCATATTGATTGAAAATAGTGCATGAAATTATAGGTAGTACTAAAACATATTGATTGCTAGAAATTACAAATGGTTGTTTGTTTTCATTTTTAAAATCTGTTTTCGAGTGATAAGGTTTGAAGTTTGGAAGCATTGGTTTCCTCCCATTTCTTGGCCTGGATACGAAGCTGGCATGGCGGAAAGGGCCAGAGGTGTTTACAAGTTTCTGTAAATATGAAACTTCCCACGTATTTAAATTGAAATAAAAAGTACTGGACGAGTTGTTGCACTGAGTATGTCAAATTGAGCATATTTGAGTTTTGTTGCACTGAGTATGTCAAATTTGAAATTTAAAGATCGGGTCTAATCGAGACATTTTAACTCTTTAGTATACATTTAAGATCAAGTCAGGTGAAATTTGATATATTTTTGGACAACCTCAAAATCCGACATCATTCTTCAGGTCAGGTTGAGGAGAATGAAACAAATGAAAAGATGATTGCAAATTTGGTATTAAAGAAAACGATTGCGTAAATACTAAAAAGAAAAACATTGGAGTGATTAAAGAAAATTTATGAGAATTGAAATCAGCTAATTAAGCCGAAGTTATGAACTCCATGATCATTTACTTAGAAATCAAATGACGTGCACGCTGGTTGGCACCTTTAACCCGAGAGTTCATCTCATCCACATCGTCATTAAGATGATCGAGAGATTTATTTTGCCTAACATTCACAGAAATTATTAGAATGGGCATTTGTTAGAGAATTTGCTTTAATTATGCAACAACAGAGCAACTAACCTATTAAGTTCACTTCCCATATCAACTGCCATGCCCTTTAGATCACCCAAGATATCACTTAAATCTGAAAGTGCATCATCTTGCTTCGCTTTCTCCATCTAGTTTTGATAACACAGACAAATTTCAATCCGATAGTAAAGCCATTAAAATAAAAATTGGTAACATTTTGATCAACATCAGCTAACACTAACCTCAACTTTCTGCATTCCATTCATTGGTTCAGGAGGAGGTGTTCGACTAGCTGAGCCTGGCTTGGGTACAGGAGCTAGCCCCAATTTTTGCCTCTCCACTTTGTTTGCTTTTTTGGATGAATGATCTATCAAGCCATGAAAGACAATCATAATATTCATGTTAATGGAGTTAATGCAAGTAAACGATTTATAAGTCATGAGTCAAATGCTTGTCTTTGAGAAAACCTGTGTGTCTAAAGGCCCTGTAATGTTTCTGGTCTTCTTTGGCTTCCATGTCTTAGAAAACATGCCCCCGAGATTATTTAAATGCTTCTCACCCTGGCATTGATAATGTACAAAAAAGGTTTCCACTGTCAATAAAGAAAAAAGGCAGAAACAAGAACAAGGGCACCAAATAATAATGAAAAAAGCTTACCTTACTCAAATCTTTCTCTGTATCAGCAACCATATTGCGAGTCCTATGAATTTGTTCACCCTGTTGATGCAACATCTCAAGTGTCTTTGAAGCATCCTCTCTGATATTCTCAGCAATCTTCAGACAATTATTGACACTGTTTGTTGTGTCCTCAGCCTTATATGCCGCATAATTCTCTAATTCCTGCACACTTTTGGTTCTCCAATCCTCCTGAATCGCGGAAATCATTCTTGAACTCCGGTGTTATAAGCACTGGTTCGGAAGACGTTCTTCTTGTAGGCTTTATAGTTGCCTTTCTATCACCTTCATCATCTGAAGCCGCTGCTATGTCTACTGACTTCTGCTTTGAAGCTTTTGCAGGTGATCTAAAGACCGAACATTTTGATTTTATCTATCAACTAAACACAATTACTGGCCTCAATCAATCTGTTGAATATTGACAATAGTACCTACGAAATTTTAAAATGATCAATCAATCTTTCTTGGATCATAAGAAAAATACAACAAATATCATATAAAAATAAAACTATGGAAACCATGATCATTTACAAATGGCTATTAATAATTCAACAACAGTATAATACAAACATTAATTAAACCACTAATGATCTTATGCTGCCAAATGTGGACAGATAACCCGCCCAACCGCGGTCTAATAGCCGTTTTTGACCGGTCAAAGAGCAGATTGATTAGTTAAATATGTAAAATTTTATCTAATTGCAAAGAGAGAACTTAAAATACCTAAGCGGCTGTTTGAATTACACGCCTGGTGCCTTTAGTAATTTATAAAAAAAATAGATGTATGACATAATTATGTATCTCTTTATGAATAGTGATAATGAACGGTTTATCTTTCGGTAGGACTCTTTTAAGAATTAACCTGGAGCTACACAAAAATGTAGGACAACTCGAGTTGATGATGCAAAACACGAAAAAAAATCAATCAGAACCATAGAAAGATGATGCAAAAACGAAATGGGTACCTGAAATACTTTCAAAGAATCGGAGGAAATAATAATTGGGATTGGATAATATTTGTAAAGAGATGTTCCGTACACAAACAGGCATATTGGTTTGTGGCAGAAGAAACGAGAAAAGAGGGAGACAATTTAACACTAGCACATTGATATATATTTTGTTTACTTTAAATACCACTTTGTCTTATCTATTTTCTATGTTTTCTCAAAAACCCATCTCACAGAATCTCTCTAAAGATCAGCAGCTGATGAGTGGTATTTATATCACTATTTCCCACTCATTTAACTTAATATTTTGTATAGTTTCTTGAGTTTTGTGAACGTTTTGATATGTTGTGTTATTTTGTAGATAAAATAAAGTTTGGAAAGCATTGAAGGCAATTTGGGGCAAAAACGGACAAAAATGCGTCAACAGGGATATTTTGGTCTTTTGCGCGTCGCGCCGCCCAGACCTTCCGCGTCGCGACGTCTAAAAACGCGAACAGTGCTAACGTGCCGCGGGTCCACACATCAGAATCTGAGAAAAGTTTGACTTTGCTAAAATGCGACGTGCCACGTGTCACCATCACAGCCGATCTGCTAACGTGCGCCGTGCCACGTGTCATCATCATATGCTGCCGACACTCAGAGTTGACACGTGTCGCCTCGTCATCAGCCATGTCATCGGTCAAAAAGTCAACTTCGCCATGTGTCACGCCACGTCATCCGCCACGTCACAAGGTCAACCAAGTCAACTTGCCACGTCAGCATCAGCCAATCACAGCGTGACACGTGTCGCCACGTGTCGCAATTCCAAGGTGCCGACAGTCTCTTTCCCACGTGTCGCCACGTCGTCGCCACGTCACCGCCACGTCAGCATCAATAATTGAGTATCCTATCCTTATCTGACACGTGGCGGATAAGAATCTCATCGACCAATCAGAAGCCGCACGTGTCACAATAATTGAAGCCCAACCACTCTGCCATGTGTCACCTTATCATCTTATCCAGAATCTTCAAACCAGCGAACCAGAATGTGCCACGTCGACAAATCCGGCGTCGCGACGCTTAGGACCTGGCGTCGCGACGCTGGAACAAATTTTTCTATAAATTGAGCTCGAGATTTCAGAATTCAGTGCACATTCCTCTCTCTTCAATTCCTTCTAAAGAGAGAGCTTCTCTCTCTAGATTCTTTAGTTTTTAGTTTTTTTATTTTTTAGTTTTTAGTTTTGTAAATAATTTTAATTACTTTGTAATAATAGTAATTTAATTTTTACTTTTTACTTTTTACTTTTTACTTTTTACAGTTTTTACTATTTACCATGAGGAGGTAACTTCTCCAGCTAGGGTGAAAGGTAATCTTTTACTGTTACTATTTAGATTAATCTCCCTTAAAAATAATATATTCACTATTTAAAAATATTGACTTAAAAAGGATACCGCCAGATTGGTCGGTTGGTAATTCATTTTAATCTAGTTTAAACCTGACTAATAAATGATACCGCCAGACTGGTCGGTTCGGTTGTAAATTTAATTTTTGGTTCCGCCTTATGGCTGGTTGGACTTAATTTGACTTAATCAGGATACCGCCAGACTGGTCGGTTGGTATTAATTATCACAAGTTTATATATTATTTTATGGGAGATATCTAAATTAGTAGTAGTAAAAGTAATTCCTTTTACCTTAGCATTTTATTTTATTGTCTTTTACTTTTAAGTTGTTACTAGCCTAGTTATGTGTTAGTTATCTGGGGTTGTGATGAATTCTAATATCACCGGTTTATAAGGGTTATTTTATAGTTTGGGTAATTTAAAGGTTTATTTATTAAGTCTTAAGCTTAATGCTTCTTGTTGTCTGATCATCAATAAGATTGATGTGGTAAATCTAAAATGAACTAGACATAGGGATTTTAGGTTTCAGCCTTAGACTTAATAGCCCACGATCTTCCTTGAGGATAGATAACCCTTTAATAGATTTCCTTACAGGATAGGAATATACCTGTCGGGCGGGGGTAGCCATAATTGGAACTTAAACTTAATGAATCCAGATAATTTGGTTGACATAGACATATGGTTCAATTGGGTTAAACTGGGTATTGCGTCTGACCATCGACAGAGGCTTTGCATAATTTAGTGTTCCAGGTTAGTAAACTGATTTATTACACAAACATAAAATAACCACTTCATCTTTTAAATGATATTAGAATGATTCACGACCCTAGATCTTTGTGTCTTTTGTTATTTTTCCTTAGTATTTTCTTTGTTTTTTTTATTTATTTATTTATTTTGTAAAACCACTTTCAACCAATCAAACAATCATTCTCTTCTTCATTTAATTAGATATCTGTAAATAAATAGATTCAATAATTAATAACAATAGTAGGAATTAAGTCCTCGTGGGATCGATATTTTTATACTACTTGAACGATACGTGCGCTTGCGTTATACGTGTGTGTTTACGCCGGTCAAGTTTTTGGCGCCGTTGCCGGGGACTTTATTTCTTGAGTTGTTAATTTTGAAACTATCTAATTTACTTATATCTAATTTTCTTTCTTTATTTTGTAATTTTTATTTCTTTTATTTTCAGGTGATTAAAAAATGGAACACTACTGGGAGATTGAGAATTCACGAACTTTACAAGAAGATACACCCCAAATCTGGGAGCAACAGTCCAGTTTTCTGAGGCCTGTTGTTCAGCCCAAGACTATCACTGGATGCCAGAACCAAGTAATACTACTTTGCTCAACAGAATCAATGTGGAGATGTGACATATGTAATGGTAACCACCCAAGCGATTATTGCGAGTACAACTACAATTCAGGGTGGCAGAACTATCAGAATCCTTCATGGTATGATGAGCCAACATATTTCACTGAACCATCACATTTTCCATCTTATCCACCATCTTCCTTCGATCCTTATCAAGAATCACAACAATCCGAGGAGAAAATCAATGATTCACATGTTCAAAGAACAAGAAGCTCGATTGATGCACAAATTCAGAGAACGCATAATCCATACAAAGAATGACAGATCAGATCAGACAATTAACAAAAAACAGAACATCATACCTCAAGAACCAGTTTCAGATCAGATGACACTGATGAAACCTTCGAGTACCCAGAAATCCACAATGACACCTTAACAGAGGAGGAGGCTGAGCAGTATCAACAACCAGAGGTATCAGTTCAGGAGCCGAACCGACAAAGTCTCGATTTGATTTCTATTATTCAGATTCTGACGAGGATGAAACTGAGCTATTTGTACCAAATGCACAAAAATTGAGGATCAAATTCTGTATCCTCAAAATGAAGATCTTGGAGATTCCATTGCACAAATGTTTGAAGAAGATCTACCTGAACCATCATTTCAACCAGATCAGAGGATGAAGACCTAAAATCTGACATTTCTTTCATCCTCAGGTTGACAATTTTGAAAATGTATTTCACAGATGACAGATGAAGAGCTAATGCAGAAATTTTCAAATACATCTGTGAAGAAAGGTGGAGCAAGAAGCAGAGCAAATAGAAGAGCAAATATCTGACCTTAATAAAGATCCAGAGCATTCAGGAGAAACATCACTGTTTTGGGGAGTACAAATCAAAGATATCAACCAGAAGCTTGACAGAATGGAACTCTCATTCCAAGTCAAGCACCATACGAGACCTCCTAATTTTCTTTCTTTCTTTTCAGGAACCACTGGAGCAACAAAAGTCAAAACGGTGGCACGAGCATTGAATGAGAAAAAATTATTTCTGCCACTTTACCGTTGGAAGAGACCATTCAAAAGCAACGCTCACGGGATTGTCTTTAATCGGACATCCAAAACGACACTGAAACCTCCTTAACAGATAAATTTCAGTCACGTCTGGCTGAAGACGAAAAATTTAGCGCTAGCAGGGAGGCAACCCATGCAATTTGTTGTAATTTATTTATTTATTTATTTATTTTTTGTGTGAACTTTTTAATTTGTGTGTGATTTTTGCAGGAAAATTAAATGGAATTTATCAGGACAAAGCAAGCAGCCAGTACAAGCGGGATTTTCACAAAATAAAAATTGACAAAATCACGAAGATGTTCAAAGTCAATCCAGAAACGGCCGAGGAAAAGCACAAACGGAGCATTTTAAGACAGAAGGAATGGTTTGGCAATCAAAGATGAGAAACAATTCATTAGCATGGCTGAGTAAGGAATGAAATCTTGAGACACATCCTAATGAATTTATACTAAGCGAGTGGCGTATTGCGTACACAATTCCGTTGCCTTAATTATTGCTTTGATTTGCTTTTCTGTTGTAATTATCTTTATTTTCGTAGACAGGATCCAGACTTTTTGACCTTTCACGATTTCTTTGTTGTTTAGCTAACAATCGTCCTTGGAAGATATTAGTGCTATTATTACTCACCCTTTTTCAGGTACTATAAATTCACCCGTCATTGCACTTTTGAAGGCATCCAGAGTTGAAAAAGAATACAAAAAAAAATAAAAAATGGAAGCCACTTCAAGAAGACGAGTTGAAAACATTTGCGTGTTTTGCGGTAGTAGTGTTGGTACTAAGCCACAATACATAGAAGCAGCACAGGAATTGGGTCGAGTCTTAGCTGCAAGGAATATGCACTTAATATATGGCGGAGGAAATCTTGGACTTATGGGGATCGTTTCAAAGGCTGTACAGGAAGGAGGCAGTCATGTTTTGGGAATCATCCCAAAACCCTTGGCAGAGGCAAATCTTATTGGATCATCAAACGGAGAGGAACTGATCGTGCCAGGTATGTCTGAACGACTGGTAGAAATGATTAACCGTGCTGATGCTTTTATCGCTTTGCCAGGTGGCTTGGGTACATTGGAGGAAATTTTATAGTTCTATCTTGGGCAAACCTGAATATACACCAGAAACCGCTTGGACTGCTCAACGTTGATGGATTTTATGATTTTCTTTGTGTGTTTCTTGATGATGCTCGGAGAAATGGGTTCGTGTCGAAACCTATGAAAGAACTCCTCTTCACTGCCAGAAATGCTCCGGATCTAATAGACCAACTCATAGCCTATGAACCACAAGTTGACCCTATCCTTTCAAAGATAAATTGGTCCGAGGACGATCGTGGTAAGAGGCGTCGAATTAATCTGGATCTTAACCTTTAATTTCCTGTAGATTTCAGCTAACCAGGTACGACCTTCTTAACTCTCCTTTTACTGTTTAAGACATTGGGGACAATGTCTCATTTAGGTTGGGGGAGGGAATTAGTTGATTAGTACCTTGTTTTTAGTTTGTATGTTGTTTTTATTTTTAGTTCAAAATTTTTCGAAAAATACAAAAAAAATTGAAAAATTTCAAAAAATTACAAAATATTTTGCGTTTGTGTTTTTATTTTGACTAAAAAGTGAAATTGGTAAGAGATAGCCGAGTAAGGAGTTTCCATTCCTGAGACGTATCTCAAGCCTATTTTCGAAACAAGTTAATTTTTGTTTATTTCCTTTTGAATTATTTAATTTGTAGATTCTCCATAAAACGGACTAAAAGGAATCTTCATATGTTCAGTTAGTAGATATTATCAACATATATAGTAACATACGGACATGAGCTAAAATTGAAAAGTTTGTAATATTCAGTGCTCTAGTTTAATTGGAGGAAGCATCTCAAAAAGCAATGGAGTAAAAAAAAAAAAAAAAAAAATCTGATTTACAAAAATAAAGTATCTAAGATCCGGGTTATTAAGTCTGTAAGGGTGTTTTAACATCTAGTGCCCTAAAACCAACTGGTTTGGGAGTCACTGGCCCAAAGCTCGTTACATGGATCGAAGATGCTGCAAAAAAAAATATATATATCTGAAGTCTGGGTAATTAAGTCCGTAGGGGTGTCTTAACACCTGGTGCCCTAAAGCCAACTGGTTTGGGAGCCACCGACCCAACACTCGTTACATAGATGGAAGATATTGTATATAAATAAAAAATAGAAAAGTGAGAAATCAAAGAAAAAATCAGAAAAATCAGAAAAATTATTCCATTGCTGCAAAAAGGTGTGAAATCTGATAGAACTTTAGGACAAAAATATTACTCTCTTATCAACTGCACTTATGACTGTTGTGGGCAAAAATGAGTTGATTAATATTTTGTTGGTTGTGTATATGAAGAATGGTAAAAATAATCGGAGAATTTACTTATTCGGTAATTTTAAATAAAACAAAACAACTAGTAACTTGGAATAGAAGTTTCACCTGATTAGTCACTAACATCTTTATTCTATTTTCTCTTGTCTTTTTGTTTTTGTGTGCATTAGTTTTAACTAACTTTTTACTTTTGTAAAATGTTTGTGGGTATCATTGCTGTAAGCCCTCACGAGACTACAACTCGTCCACTAGGGACACCTAGGGGTTTAAAGGCTTGTTGCATACGCTAAATGCAATCGTGATCCCTACGAAAGTGGCTTAGTTAATTTATTTATGTTATTTTACTCTATGTTTTGCTCGAGGACTAGCAAAATGTTAGGTTTGGGGGTGTGATGAGTGGTATTTATATCACTATTTCCCACTCATTTAACTTAATATTTTGTATAGTTTCTTGAGTTTTGTGAACGTTTTGATATGTTTTGTGTTATTTTGTAGATAAAATAAAGTTTGGAAAGCATTGAAGGCAATTTGGGGCAAAAACGGACAACAAAAATGCGTCAACATGGATATTTGGTCTTTTGCGGCGTCGCGACGTCTAAAATACGCCGAACAGTGCTAACGTGCGCCGGGTCCACAAATCAGAATCTGAGAAAAGTTTGACTTTGCTAAAATGCGCCGTGCCACGTGTCACCATCACAGCCGATCTGCTAACGTGCGCCGTGCCACGTGTCATCATCATATGCTGCCGACACTCAGAGTTGACACGTGTCGCCTCGTCATCAGCCATGTCATCGGTCAAAAAGTCAACTTCGCCATGTGTCACGCCACGTCATCCGCCACGTCACAAGGTCAACCAAGTCAACTTGCCACGTCAGCATCAGCCAATCACAGCGTGACACGTGTCGCCACGTGTCGCAATTCCAAGGTGCCGACAGTCTCTTTCCCACGTGTCGCCACGTCGTCAGCGCCACGTCAGCGCCACGTCAGCATCAATAATTGAGTATCCTATCCTTATCTGACACGTGGCGGATAAGAATCTCATCGACCAATCAGAAGCCGCCACGTGTCACAATAATTGAAGCCCAACCACTCTGCCACGTGTCACCTTATCATCTTATCCAGAATCTTCAAACCAGCGAACCAGAGCGTGCCACGTCGACAAATCCGGCGTCGCGACGCTGATGACCTGGCGTCGCGACGCTGGAACCAATTTTTCTATAAATTGAGCTCGAGATTTCAGAATTCAGTGCACCTTCCTCTCTCTTCAATTCTTCTAAAGAGAGAGCTTCTCTCTCTAGATTCTTTAGTTTTTAGTTTTTTTATTTTTAGTTTTTAGTTTTGTAAATAATTTTAATTACTTTTTGTAATAATAGTAATTTAATTTTTATTTTTACTTTTACTTTTTACTTTTTACAGTTTTTACTATTTACCATGAGGAGGTAACTTCTCCAGCTAGGGTGAAAGGTAATTCTTTTACTGTTACTATTTAGATTAATCTCCCTTAAAAATAATATATTCACTATTTAAAATATTGACTTAAAAAGGATACCGCCAGATTGGTCGGTTGGTAATTCATTTTAATCTGGTTTAAACCTGACTAATAAAGGATACCGCCAGACTGGTCGGTTGGTAAATTTATTTTTGGTTCCGCCTTAATGGCTGGTTGGACTTAATTTGACTTAATCAGGATACCGCCAGATGGTCGGTTGGTTTAATTTATCACAAGTTTATATATTATTTTATGGGAGATATCTAAATTAGTAGTAGTAAAAGTAATTCCTTTTACCTTTAGCATTTATTTTATTGTCTTTTACTTTTAAGTTGTTACTAGCCCTAGTTATGTGTTAGTTATCTGGGGTTGTGATGAATTCTAATATCACCGGTTTATAAGGGTTATTTTATAGTTTGGGTAATTTAAAGGTTTAAAGGTTATTATTAAGTCTTAAGCTTAATGCTTCTTGTTGTCTGATCATCAATAAGATTGATGTGGTAAATCTAAAATGAACTAGACATAGGGATTTTAGGTTTCAGCCTTAGACTTAATAGCCCACGATCTTCCTTGAGGATAGATAACCCTTTAATAGATTTCCTTACAGGATAGGAATATACCTGTCGGGCGGGGGGGTAGCCATAATTGGAACTTAAACTTAATGAATCCAGATAATTTGGTTGACATAGACATATGGTTCAATTGGGTTAAACTGGGTATTTGCGTCTGACCATCGACAGAGGCTTTTGCATAATTTAGTGTTCCAGGTTAGTAAACTGATTTATTACACAAACATAAAATAACCACTTCATCTTTTAAATAATATTAGAATGATTCACGACCCTATATCTTTGTGTCTTTTGTTATTTTCCTTAGTATTTTCTTTTATTTTTTTTATTTATTTATTTATTTTGTAAAACCACTTTCAACCAATCAAACAATCATTCTCTTCTTCATTTAATTAGATATCTGTAAATAAATAGATTCAATAATTAATAACAATAGTAGGAATTATGTCCTCGTGGGATCGATATTTTTATACAACTTGAACGATACGTGCGCTTGCGTTATACGTGTGTGTTTACGCCGGTCAGCAGCTCAAATGGCTTTCAAGCCCCCATCACAAATCCCCTCCTGGGTTTTCTTCTTCATCATCGTCATTGCACCTTCTGGCGCAAGGGTTGGGCAACAATCATTTAACTCTAATCTCCTTTATCTCTTTTATCTCTTTTTAAGGACTGAGATTTAACCAAGATAATTTGTGTTGTCAAGATAATGACCATTGGATTTATCTTGACTAAATCATAACTCTTAAAGGAGCTAAAGGAGATAGAGTGAAAGGATGATAGTCATTCCCTGGCAAACGATGACGATTCAAGAAACACAAACAACTCATCCCCAATGCAAATACAAATTACACACGTTTAAACCAAGCATAGCCGTTATAATAGGCGTTTTAACCACCATGTTCTCAATCACTTTCCTTTTACTACTCTACGCTAAGCACTGCAAGCGTGAAAACGGCGTCGTTTATGCTAATCACGCAGGTCTGATAACTCCATCTACCATTAGAAAAAAAAAACTCGGGGATTGACCGGGGAGTCATTGAGTCGTTGCCCATATTCAGATTCGGGGAACTCCGGGGTCAGAAAGATGGACTCGAGTGTGCTGTTTGTTTAACAAAGTTTGAGCCAATGGAGGTTTTAAGACTGCTGCCTAAATGTAAGCATGTGTTTTCACGTTGTGTGTGTTGATACTTGGCTCGATGGTCACTCAACATGTCCATAGAATTAACCTAGAGGCTAGAGCTACACAAAAATGTAGGACAACTCGAGTTGATGATGCAAAATAAGTAAATAAAAAAAAAAAACATTAATCAAGATTATAGAAGATGATGCAAAACACGAAATGGGTACCTGAAATTACTTTCAAAGAATCGGAGGAAATAATAATATTTGGGATTGGATAATATTTGTAAAGAGAAGTTCCGTACACAAACCGCATATTGGTTTGTGCAGAACAGAGAAAAGAGAAAAGAGGGAGACAATTTAACACTAACACGTTGGTTGATATATATTTTGTTTACTTTAAATACCATTCATCTTAATCTATCCCTTTGAAGAAATCAAACACATTTGAGGTGCCGCGTAAAAGAAGAATCACAGTGTTGGTTGACATGTTTTTTACCGTTGGATTTTTCTTTTGGAATTCTTTTGTTTTGTATTATAATCCTTATTTTTTGCCTTTTTTGGAAAATTAGATGGGTATTTGGGCTTTGGGCCCAACTTTTATGTTTGATTAGCAATGATTAATAAAATATATTTAAATTTAATATATACAATTTCTATAGTGATTGTAAAAATTACGGTATCAATTGTGGGATTATAATAGATTATTTGATTAGAAAGTATGTGTTACATTTAACGGCCATAATAATCCCACAATTGATATTGGTTTTTTAGTCCATCATCATAAAAAGACCTTTTAAAATATTATTAGTATTTTCTTTCCATAAAAGTGATAAATTTAATTTGTAAAAGTACTCAATTTAAGGCCAATTGACCTAAAGGACATTGTTGATTTGTTTGTTCATAATAAAGATTAATAAGACTCTTACACCATCTCAAATTTGAAAGTGAAAATGAAAGGCAAGAAGTATTTACAAATAAATAAATTAAATTATTTTTAATTAATGGTAGGTGAGTATGCATAACCACCAACTTGAGTGACATTTCCTCTTGAATAATTAAAAGTGCATCAAAATTTGTTTGAATCCTCGTAATGTCACACACACACCCTATCTTGTCTTGGATCTTAAGCGATGCCCAAACCAACCCATATATTTTATCTCAATGCCCTTTGAACTACTGAACTTTTGAAGCTATGGAGATTGTTCTTATAAATAAGACATGGGTCGAGTTAAAATGTTGAATTATATTATTATTATTATTATTATTAGGTAAAAGGAAAGTGATATTAATTGGGTCATGAGGTATGTTGTGTAAGAGAATAACCTCTTTTAATGTAAAGGGAGGATTGCATAAAAATTTGCAATATTTATATGGGATTTTTTCATTAAGCAATGCCAATTCAGGTTGGTTGAATTTACTGACCCATTGCTTTAAACGACTTAGCACGAAAAATGATTGTTCTTTCGCGTAGGGGTGTTAATAGGGTCGGGTTAAATTACCATCCGTCCCGACTCGAGTGGGTTAAAAAAATAATGAAATTTCGTGTTGACCCGACCCAATTTTGCAGGTCGATTCTCAAATTTGACCAAGCAACCCGGCCCGACCCAAAAAAATGATTTTTTATTATTTTTCTAAAATTTTTATTATTATTTAATTTGTTTATTATTTTTTTTATCTTGAAATTTTATATGCATAACAAGTTTCGGGACATAAAATATTTAGTATTTATGTCTCAAAATAATTAATACATAAAAAAATTCTTTTTTTGCCGACCCGTTCGGGTTTGCATACTCAAATTTTGGGTCCGGGTCTGACAACCCGCGTGACCCAACCTAATCGAATTTCGTAAAATTTGAAAAAACCCGACCCAACCCGACCCTTGAACACCCCTACTTTCGGGGGTATGAAAAAGAACAGGCTAAGTATGAGAAAGCACAGAGAAGGGTAATGCCTCCAGGGCTAAGTATGAGAAAGCATGAAGAATGATAATACCTTCGGGGCTAAGTATGAAAAAACACGGAGAAGAGGGTCATGGGTCATGCCTCAGGGGCTAATTGTGAGAAAGAACGGAGAAGGATCATGCCTCTGGGTTTAAATATGAGAAAGCACCGAGAATGACACTATACTTAAATAAAATTCATGCCTCAGGGGCTAATTGTGAGAAAGAACGGAGAAGGATCATGCCTCTTGATTATTAAAAAGCATGTTAAATTGATGTTTAATGACACTATACTTACTATAATAGTTACTAAGACACGTTTGTCCAATTTGAACTTTGATGGATTGCTATGAATTTGATTGTATCATATATTCACGTTCAACCCTTATATGACCTATAGTATACAGGTTTGAGTTCAGCCGAATTTAATTTAGACAAAAGATTATTGATAGGAATACATAAATAGACACCTATATTGTAAAAAGTTTGAAAGAAATCACACATAAAAGCTATTTTTTTAGCAGCTTAGTTGTATGATTTATATTGAGAGGAAAAAATTGTTTTAGTACAAAAAAAAAAAAAATTTATTCTTTAAATTATTAAGTAATTATGTTTTAGCAACTGAATTGTCTTTGATTAATTTTGATATTTTATAGTTTAGTTCAATTCGTTACCTATCCCCACACAAAGACAAAGGCATGTTGATGTGATGTGGGGTGCCTTTCTGTAAGCAATTTCTGAATTTTCAGCCGATTATCCCACAACTTGTTTGAGATATTATTAGGGATGGTAAAACAAATCAACGAATCGAATTTGTATCGAATCCTAAATGAATTGAATCAAAATGTGATGGATTCGTATTCGATTCGTTTAATAAACGAATCGAATACGAATATTCGTTTATTCGTTTAGTCAATGATATTATTTAATAAAATAATTTACCACACTTGATTTACATTAATTCTTCGTAAATATATACATATGTAATATGTAATTAATATATTTACTAAAAATATCTCACCAAATATCGAAAATATTATTTTTTAATGATAATTAACTATAATTTCTCGAATCTTAATTGAAAATTAACAAGAACTAGTAAATAAAAATAATAAAACGAATCATAAACGAATCAATGAGCTTAAATTCGTATTTGATTCGTTTAATAAACGAATCGAATCGAATTGACTCATTTATTAAACGAATCCATTTTTTCAAACCCGTATTCGCTTTAAAGCGAATCGAATCGAATGAATAAACGAATCCTGACCCAAATTGACATCCCTATAAATTAGGCCATCCGCTCCGTGGGCTGGATTTGTAAATAGTGTTTCATCAAATTATTCTGAAATATACTTAATAATTTTACAAAAATTTTAAGAATTTATAATTACAAACTTATCCTATACAATGTAATTTTTTAGTAATTTTAATTTGTATAATAAAATATATTATTATGTTAATTAATGGATGAAATGTTAATTGTTGATAAAAATAATTAAATATAATTATTTATTGTAATATTATGTTAAATAAGAGGTAAAATGTTAACTGTTGAAAAATAATTAAAAAGTAATAGAAACAAATATTCCTTTACTGTAATATTTGGTGAAATGGATTAAAGATGGGAATAGTGTTTACTGTAAAAAAAATTGTACCAATTTAATGTAAAACTTGCATCAAAATGTAATAATGGGTTGGAGATACCTAAGAGCAACCCAACGATATCTCTAAATTTCTTACAAATATTTTGTATCAAAATTTGCACAAAATTTATATTCATAACCGAATATTTTAAATTTAACTTCAAAAGCATATTGAAGTGCAATATTTTTTTTAAAAAAAATAGCACACGATGTACTATTAGAGAAAGGGCATAAAATTTTAAATTACCTCTTGATTATTTTTTTTTAAATCTCCTTAATAATAATAAAAAAAAAACTTTGATATATTTCTTGAGTAGAATTACCATCCCCATAAATTCCGGAAAACAAAACAAAAACCTTCTTAATTTTCGGCGGTCTAAGTCATGCCCATAAAAATAGGGATCTCTTTTTTTTAATTTTGACAATTCAACAGAAGAATGTTAGAATTCTCAATTAATTTTGGAAATTTAGCATACATCTGTTAGGGGTTTAACCTAGAGGCTAGAGCTACACAAAAATGTAGGACAACTCGAGTTGTTGATGCAAAATAAGTAAATAAAAAAAAAAAACATTAATCAAGATTATAGAAGATGATGCAAAACACGAAATGGGTACCTGAAATTACTTTCAAAGAATCGGAGGAAATAATAATATTTGGGATTGGATAATATTTGTAAAGAGAGATTCCGTACACAAACCGCATATTGGTTTGTGCAGAAACGAGAAAAGAGGGAGACAATTTAACACTAACACGTTGGTTGATATATATTTTGTTTACTTTAAATACCATTCATCTTAATCTATCCCTTTGAAGAAATCAAACACATTTGAGGTGCCGCGTAAAAGAAGAATCACAGTGTTGGTTGACATGTTTTTTACCGTTGGATTTTTCTTTTGGAATTCTTTTGTTTTGTATTATAATCCTATATTATCTCATCAAATTTTTCACTACTTTATAAAACACATTTAATAGTTTCCCTATAACATCCTCAAACCTCATGAGGGCAAACCATGAGTTTAATCATTCGGCCAGTCTCTCATAGACTTGTGATCCTTTAAGATCAAGATCTAATAACGGATGGGGTTATGGATTTAATTTGTTAGGCTTGTTGATAAAGTGAATTTGGTGAAAAATGTGTCTGGTTGTGTGGCTGATTTTGAGTGGACTGTCGTGGTAAAACAGGGCAGCTACTTATAGACTTCATTTTTTAATTTACGAAGAATGTTAAATTACATTTTAATAATGAAAAAGAAGTATGATAACATGGCAGTGAATGGTGCTTGAAAATGTCGAATTTATGATGTTATAATGCATGGCTTTGGTACCAGAATTTATTGGGTGTGTTTGGGCAGTGAATAAACATGACTTAGATGTGATTTTGTGGTGTGGAATTTGGTTAAGGCAGTGAAGTGAGTAAAATGATGGTTGAGTGACACTTGAATGTGGGAGCAAAATGGATTCTCTTCTAATATTTCTTTGCATATTCTCTAAGCAAAATGGATTCATTTTTAAACCATCACAAGCCCAACAAACACCACGATGAACAATATTCTTCCTATGATGGCAATCCCAACATGCACCAAAATGAACATAATTCTACCTATGAGCAGTCTTCCAATGGTGATAAGACCTCCAATCACCACCATGAACAATATTCTTCCCATGATGGCAAGCCCCACATGCATCAAAATGAACAATCTTCCTATGATGACCCTTATAATTAACCACCACAATGACCATTCTTCCTATGGTGACAATCCCTACAAGGGCCACAGTGAACATTCTTCCTTTGGCGACAAGCCCTACAAAGGGCAAAATGAATATTCTTCAAATGGTGATAAGCCCTCCAAATACGCCAAAAACAATCAACCATCTAATGCTGAGCTCCTTTCTAGCGCCAAATTGGTTGGTGACGCAGCAAAAGCCTCCTTGCACAGTGAACATGATAAGGTAGACAAGACTAAGGTGGCTCATGCTGCAGGAGATCTTCTTAATTCGGCGTCTCACTATGCAAAGCTTGATGAGAAAGGCTATGGCAAGTATTTAGGAATAGCTGAGGAATATTTGCAAAATTATAATAACAAACCACATTCCAACGACACCCATTCTACCTCCTCAAGCGACCATTCTAGCCACTCTGAATCTAAGACAAAGCCTAGTGGTGGTGGGTATGGAGACTACTTGAAGATGGCTCAAGGTTTAATCAAGAAGCATTGACTCTTTGATATTGCCATATTTGTGATATCCAATCACTTAACAAGCGATGTGTTTGTTCTTTATGTATAATTATGTCTGATATTTTACTTTGAATATTGTTTTTTAATGTACACAAGTCAGTGATATATTTCACATTATTAAAATAAATAATAGAATCATTTACATTTTACTTGTAATGGAAATTAGATTTGAGCATTTACGGAATCCTGAAGAAATACTTACATGTTAAGAAGCAGAAACATGAAGGGGTCAGGAACTTTACCTGTTGTTCTGATTATATTAGCCTTTTCTTTTGCCGTAAATTCTTCATTTCTTCGCTTTGACTGTGCTCTTGCTCCTCCTGCAATCTGATCAATAGTTTCTTATCAGTTTTAATTAGACTCATGCAAGAAAACAAAGCACTTACCTCTGCTGCGTTATCCAATTTTCCTCTGGCTTTCTTGATCTTCCTCTCTCATTATCTCATTTAACTTCTTGTGCCTGTCCATTCTTTCTATCTGTTAGTTAAAAAATATATACTTTTAATTGCTTGTGCAAATTTACAAAAAGATGTTTAAAGAAATGTTTCAATTACCTTTCTTTGATCTTGGCCATCTCAGCTTTCACCCAGCCATCTGTTTGGGTTCTAGTTGTTCTAGGTCTTGTGGGAGACCTGGGAGGCAGATTACTTGTCAATGCATTTCTCCTATTCCATACAATTCCATTACGTTTTTACATTCATTTGACTATGTAAAATTTGTTTCAAAAGCTCAACATATTTACCTGAGAACTATTTTTATACTCTATCAAATAAAGTAATACTAATGTTGTACTTATGAATTTTGAATGAGGAGTTACAAATTTGTTTTGATATAATGAGTTGTTATAAACATCACTATTAATTAACGAGTTATAAATTTATTTTGAAACTATCATTTACTACCTCCATGAAAGTTACAATACCAATTTATTATTTATAATGTGTTATGTTGTGAACTGAGTTTGGGCCTCAAAGGGTACCTATTTTTATGAAAATGTGAAGAGTTAGGCTAATGATGATTCAACACACACGCACGCGCCGCCGCCGTCCGTTGGATGTGGGTGCTATCTATATCTTTATAGAGAAAATACTTTTATATTATTTTTGAAAAAAATAATAATTATTACCGAAAATAATTATGAAACAGTTTTTAATTTGGATTGACTGCTGTTAATATATTGGAGGCATTAGTTCTTTGCTTTAAATTTTTAACATCTACAAATTTAAATAAATTAAATATGAAAACTTTCCTATTTATTTCAGCTAATAATTGCAAATAAAACACTTTCTCATTTTCTCTTATATAAATTGCTTGCGTCTCCCTTTTGTTGAGTGAGAAAAAAAAATAAAAATGAAAATAACCCTCCATACTACTTTCTACCGATTCTTCATTTCTTCCTGCACTATAAAAAAAATAAAGCATTTAGCGTCGAAAACAATTGACGCCAAAAATAAATAGTTCGATATGTTTCGTTTCAGATTGGCCATCGGGGCGCTCGTTATGGGGTCCAGACCATCAGAAAATGGTTGGCTCACTATCCTATCGATAGACCCGGCCAAGGTTCCGGTTCCAACCGGTTCCGGTTCCGGAACCTGACCGGTTCGGTTAGGGTTCTTACCCTGACCGAACCGGTTGGAACCGGAAGTAAAAAAAAAAATTTATTTTCTTGGAACCGTAAGGTTCCACAAGTAAATCTCAATTTTTTTTTATTAATAATAATGACTTAATGAGGTTTAAAATTGCAATACTAAAACATGAATGTCCATATTCTTTTTATAATCAACTCTTGGTTATTGACTTCTTTATATAAGCAATATGGGACACAATAGCCAAGTAACAAATATCTCACATCGCTTATATAAAGAAAACACTAGCCAAGAGTTGGCTATAAAAAAGATTATATGTTAAAAGAATTTTATAAAAAAAAAAGATTCTATAAAAATGATGTGATAGTATGAAAAAACATTACAATTATATAATTTTTTCTATTTTTTAAAATTTATTATTAAAAAAAAAAAAAAAAACGGAAGGGGAACCGTAAACCGAACCGGAACCGACTCCACACTTGTGGAACCGGGAACCGGCCGGTTCGGTTCGGTTCCGAACCGGCGGCCAGGTTTACCTGTCGACATGGTCCGTACAGTACCCGATCTATGCGCGCGACTGAGCAGTGGATGATCTTTGCCCAATTTCTTTTTGTTTTATTAACTTTAATTTGAAAAAAGAGAGAAAAAAACCTCTCATTTCTTCCTCAATGCTTTATATCTATCTAATCAATTAAAGTTGATTAAGGTGGATCACCAACAATTTAGAACTTCGTTCATGTATTTATGATTTATCACCTAAATTTATAATTATATTAACGTCATATTTTACAGTTTTATTTGGTTAAAACAGAATTGCAAAAAATTCCAAAACGGCTTTTCGTTCTAATTAAAATATTCATGGATGATTTTTTTTAGGATAAAAATCAGACTAAATCATCCCACATCTTGTATTTTTTTCAGAAAATTCTCGAAATCAATTGAAATTTGAAATTTCTAAACAATCAATCTAAAATTTTTGAGACGATTTTTAAATTAATTTAATAATCATGTGGAATTTTTTTTTTATGATATTTCCTCAAAATCCTAACTCGAGTTGAAATTAGAGGTGATAAAATATGACACGACTCATTAATTCAACATAAATAAATGACACGTATTTCAATTATTTTTAAATATAAAATATAACTAAAATCTGTGTAATTTATTAATTACATCGTGGTATAAAGACTGTCTTATATAAGTTTTTCTCCAACAAATAATATTCATCTAAATCAATTTAAATTACTATTAAATGAGTTATTAGTCAAGTTTAGATTTTTGATTTTTTTTGACATAATTATTAAATTTGAATGATTGTAATTTTAACAAGACATCGAAACTAACCCATCACGAACAGAGTCCACTGAGTCACTGACCAATTCCCCACCTGTGGGTTAAAATATTCATCTAATCGGGTCGGGTTGCTTAAAACAGAAGCATATTCGAATCTCTTGATATTTTCATCCATCATTAATCTTCTTCAATTTCATCATCCTTCCATTCCACCAGCATGAATATGATCCCTCTTTTAATCCTCCTCTTTCTAGCCCCCACCCAATCTCTTTCCGCACCCACAACCACACTCACAGTCACCCCCAAAGCCCTATCTAAATCAGGCGACACCGTTCAAATCCAATGGTCAAACGTCCCCTCACCTTCAAAACTCGACTGGCTCGGCATCTACTCGCCACCCGACTCACCCAATGACCAATTCATCGGCTACAAGTTCCTCTCAGAATCACCCACATGGGCTTCCGGGTCGGGTTCATTGTCAATCCTCTTACCAACCTCCGCTCATCATACTCCTTCCGGATATTCGCTGGACCGCGAAATCAACCCCGAAGCATTACCACGATCGTCCGGCAACTGGCAGTGACCGGTATCGAGAATCCGAGCATGCACTTGGCGTTTACAGAGGATGAGAGTGAGATGAGGGTGATTTTTGTCGGAAGATAGGTTGAAGTATTTCACACGTCTCACGTGTGAGGTATGAGAGATCAATTGTGTGATAACGAATTGCATTGGCTGGAATTTATTGATAGTTTCTCTAGATTGTGTTTCATATCATTTGTATTTCAACATCAATATTTTTGCATTGATTGAAAATAGTGCATGAAATTAGGTAGTACTAAAACATATGATTGCTAGAATTTACAAATGGTTGTTTGTTTTCATTTTTAAAATCTGTTTTCAAGTGATAAGGTTTGAAGTTTGGAAGCATTGGTTCCTCCCTTCTTGGCCTGGATACGAAGCTGGCATGGCGGAAAGGGCCAGAGGTGTTTACAAGTTTCTGTAAATATGAAACTTCCCACGTATTTAAATTGAAATAAAAAGTACTGGACGAGTTGTTGCACTGAGTATGTCAAATTGAGCATATTTGAGTTTTGTTGCACTGAGTATGTCAAATTTGAAATTTAAAGATTCGGGTCTAATCGAGACATTTTAACTCTTTAGTATACATTTAAGATCAAGTCAGGTGAAATTTGATATATTTTTTTGGACAACCTCAAAATCCGACATCATTCTTCAGGTCAAGTTGAGGAGAATGAAACAAAATGAAAAGATGATTGCAAATTTGGTATTAAAAGAAAACGATTGCGTAATACTAAAAAGAAAAACATTGGAGTGATTAAAGAAAATTTATGAGAATTGAAATCAGCTAATTAAGCCGAAGTTATGAACTCCATGATCATTTACTTAGAAATCAAATGACGTGCACGCTGGTTGGCACCTTTAACCCGAGAGTTCATCTCATCCACATCGTCATTAAGATGATCGAGAGATTTATTTTGCCTAACATTCACAGAAATTATTAGAATGGGCATTTGTTAGAGAATTTGCTTTAATTATGCAACAACAAAGCAACTAACCTATTAAGTTCACTTCCCATATCAACTGCCATGCCCTTTAGATCACCCAAGATATCACTTAAATCTGAAAGTGCATCATCTTGCTTCGCTTTCTCCATCTAGTTTTGATAACACAGACAAATTTCAATCCGATAGTAAAGCCATTAAAATAAAATTGGTAACATTTTGATCAACATCAGCTAACACTAACCTCAACTTTCTGCATTCCATTCATTGGTTCAGGAGGAGGTGTTCGACTAGCTGAGCCTGGCTTGGGTACAGGAGCTAGCCCCAATTTTTGCCTCTCCACTTTGTTTGCTTTTTTGGATGAATGATCTATCAAGCCATGAAAGACAATCATAATATTCATGTTAATGGAGTTAATGCAAGTAAACGATTTATAAGTCATGAGTCAAATGCTTGTCTTTGAGAAAACCTGGTGTGTCTAAAGGCCCTGTAATGTTTCTGGTCTTCTTTGGCTTCCATGTCTTAGAAAACATGCCCCCGAGATTATTTAAATGCTTCTCACCCTGACATTGACAATGTACAAAAAAGGTTTCCACTGTCAATAAAGAAAAAAGGCAGAAACAAGAACAAGGGTACCAAATAATAATGAAAAAAGCTTACCTTACTCAAATCTTTCTCTGTATCAGCAACCATATTGTGAGTCCTATGAATTTGCTCACCCTGTTGATGCAACATCTCAAGTGTCTTTGAAGCATCCTCTCTGATATTCTCAGCAATCTTCAGACAATTATTGACACTGTTTGTTGTGTCCTCAGCCTTATATGCCGCATAATTCTCTAATTCCTGCACACTTTGGTTCTCCAATCCTCCTGAATCGCGGAAATCATTATTGAACTCCGGTGTTATAAGCACTGGTTCGGAAGACGTTCTTCTTGCAGGCTTTATAGTTGCCTTTCTATCACCTTCATCATCTGAAGCCGCTGCTATGTCTACTGACTTCTGCTTTGAAGCTTTTGCAGGTGATCTAAAGAAACCGAACATTTTGATTTTATCTATCAACTAAACACAATTACTGGCCTCAATCAATCTGTTGAATATTGACAATAGTACCTACGAAATTTTAAAATGATCAATCAATCTTTCTTGGATCATAAAGAAAAATAACAACAAATATCATATAAAAATAAAACTATGGAAACCATGATCAATTTACAAATGGCTATTAATAATTCAACAACAGTATAATACAAACATTAATTAAACACTAATGATCTTATGCTGCCAAATGTGGACAGATCAACCCGCCCAACCGCGGTCTAATAGCCGTTTTTGACCGGTCAAAGAGCAGATTGATTAGTTAAATATGTAAAATTTTATCTAATTTGCAAAGAGAGAACTTAAAATACCTAAGCGGCTGTTTGAATTACACGCCTGGTGCCTTTAGTAATATTATAAAAAAAAATAGATGTATGACATAATTATGTATCTTTTTATGAATAGTGATAATGAACGGTTTATCTTTCGGTAGGACTCTATTTTAAGAATTAACCTGGAGCTACACAAAAATGTAGGACAACACGAGTTGATGATGCAAAACACGAAAAAAAAATCAATCAAGACCATAGAAGATGATGCAAAACACGAAATGGGTACCTGAAATTACTTTCAAAGAATCGGAGGAAATAATAATTGGGATTGGATAATATGTAAAGAGATGGAAAAGATTTGTAGGACAAATTGGTATATGATGATGTATGTATATTGTTAGACAGCATATGCAGAAACGAGAAAAGAGGGAGACAATTTAACACTAGCACGTTGATATATATTTTGTTTACTTTAAATACCACTTTGTCTTATCTATTTTCTATGTTTTCTCAAAAACCCATCTCACAGAATCTCTCTAAAGATCAGCGGCTCAAATGGCTTTCAAGCCCCCATCACAAATCCCCTCCTGGGTTTTCTTCTTCATCATCGTCATTGCACCTTCTGGCGCAACTCGCAAGGGTTGGGCAACAATCCTTTCACTCTAATCTCCTTTATCTCTTTTATCTCTTTTTAAGGACTTAGATTTAACCAAGATAATTTGTGTTGTCAAGATAATGACCATTGGATTTATCTTGACTAAATCATAACTCTTAAAAGAAGCTAAATGAGATAGAGTGAAAGGATGATAGTCATTCCCTGGCAAACGATGACGATTCAAGAAACACAAACAACTCATCCCCAATGCAAATACAAATTACACACCGTTTAAACCAAGCATAGCCGTTATAATAGGCGTTTTAACCACCATGTTCTCAATCACTTTCCTTTTACTACTCTACGCTAAGCACTGCAAGCGTGAAAATGGCGTCGTTTATGCTAATCACGCAGGTCTGATAACTCCATTTACCATTAGAAAAAAAAAACTCGGGGATTGACCGGGGAGTCATTGAGTCGTTGCCCATATTCAGATTCGGGGAACTCCGGGGTCAGAAAGATGGACTCGAGTGTGCTGTTTGTTTAACAAAGTTTGAGCCAATGGAGGTTTTAAGACTGCTGCCTAAATGTAAGCATGTGTTTTCACGTTGTGTGTGTTGATACTTGGCTCGATGGTCACTCAACATGTCCATAGAATTAACCTAGAGGCTAGAGCTACACAAAAATGTAGGACAACTCGAGTTGATGATGCAAAATAAGTAAATAAAAAAAAACATTAATCAAGATTATAGAAGATGATGCAAAACACGAAATGGGTACCTGAAATTACTTTCAAAGAATCGGAGGAAATAATAATATTTGGGATTGGATAATATTTGTAAAGAGAGGTTCCGTACACAAACCGCATATTGGTTTGTGCAGAAACGAGAAAAGAGGGAGACAATTAAACACTAACACGTTGGTTGATATATATTTTGTTTACTTTAAATACCATTCATCTTAATCTATCCCTTTGAAGAAATCAAACACATTTGAGGTGCCGCGTAAAAGAAGAATCACAGTGTTGGTTGACATGTTTTTTACCGTTGGATTTTTCTTTTGGAATTCTTTTGTTTTGTATTATAATCCTTATTTTTTGCCTTTTTTGGAAAATTAGATGGGTATTTGGGCTTTGGGCCCAACTTTTATGTTTGATTAGCAATGATTAATAAAATTATATTTAAATTTAATATATACAATTTCTATAGTGATGGTAAAAATTACGGTATCAATTGTGGGATTATAATAGATTATTTGATTAGAAAGTATGTGTTACATTTAACGGCCATAATAATCCCACAATTGATATTGGTTTTTTAGTCCATCATCATAAAAAGACCTTTTAAAATATTATTAGTATTTTCTTTCCATAAAAGTGATAAATTTAATTTGTAAAAGTACTCAATTTAAGGCCAATTGACCTAAAGGACATTGTTGATTTGTTTGTTCATAATAAAGATTAATAAGACTCTTACACCATCTCAAATTTGAAAGTGAAAATGAAAGGCAAGAAGTATTTACAAATAAATAAATTAAATTATTTTTAATTAATGGTAGGTGAGTATGCATAACCACCAACTTGAGTGACATTTCCTCTTGAATAATTAAAAGTGCATCAAAATTTGTTTGAATCCTCATAATGTCACACACACACCCTATCTTGTCTTGGATCTTAAGCGATGCCCAAACCAACCCATATATTTTATCTCAATGCCCTTTGAACTACTGAACTTTTGAAGCTATGGAGATTGTTCTTATAAATAAGACATGGGTCGAGTTAAAATGTTGAATTATATTATTATTATTATTATTATTAGGTAAAAGGAAAGTGATATTAATTGGGTCATGAGGTATGTTGTGTAAGAGAATAACCTCTTTTAATGTAAAGGGAGGATTGCATTAAAAATTTGCAATATTTATATGGGATTTTTTCATTAAGCAATGCCAATTCAGGTTGGTTGAAATTACTGACCCATTGCTTTAAACGACTTAGCACGAAAAATGATTGTTCTTTCGCGTAGGGGTGTTAATAGGGTCGGGTTAAATTACCATCCGTCCCGACTCGAGTGGGTTAAAAAAATAATGAAATTTCGTGTTGACCCGACCCAATTTTGCAGGTCGATTCTCAAGTTTGACCAAGCAACCCGGCCCGACCCAAAAAAATGATTTTTTATTATTTTTCTAAAATTTTTATTATTATTTAAGTTGTTTATTATTTTTTTTATCTTGAAATTTTATATGCATAACAAGTTTCGGGACATAAAATATTTAGTATTTATGTCTCAAAATAATTAATACATAAAAAAATTCTTTTTTTGCCGACCCGACCCGACCCGCTCGGGTTTGCATACTCAAATTTTGGGTCCGGGTCTGACAACCCGCGTGACCCAACCTAATCGAATTTCGTAAAATTTGAAAAAACCCGACCCAACCCGACCCTTGAACACCCCTACTTTCGGGGGTATGAAAAAGAACAGGCTAAGTATGAGAAAGCACAGAGAAGGGTAATGCCTCCAGGGCTAAGTATGAGAAAGCATGAAGAATGATAATACCTTCGGGGCTAAGTATGAAAAAACACGGAGAAGAGGGTCATGGGTCATGCCTCAGGGGCTAATTGTGAGAAAGAACGGAGAAGGATCATGCCTCTGGGTTTAAATATGAGAAAGCACCGAGAATGACACTATACTTACTATAAAATTCATGCCTCAGGGGCTAATTGTGAGAAAGAACGGAGAAGGATCATGCCTCTTGATTATTAAAAAGCATGTTAAATTGATGTTTAATGACACTATACTTACTATAATAGTTACTAAGACACGTTTGTCCAATTTGAACTTTGATGGATTGCTATGAATTTGATTGTATCATATATTCACGTTCAACCCTTATATGACCTATAGTATACAGGTTTGAGTTCAGCCGAATTTAATTTAGACAAAAGATTATTGATAGGAATACATAAATAGACACCTATATTGTAAAAAGTTTGAAAGAAATCACACATAAAAGCTACTTTTTTAGCAGCTTAGTTGTATGATTTATATTGAGAGGAAAAAATTGTTTTAGTACAAAAAAAAAAAAAATTATTGTTTAAATTATTAAGTAATTATGTTTTAGCAACTGAATTGTCTTTGATTAATTTTGATATTTTATAGTTTAGTTCAATTCGTTACCTATCCCCACACAAAGACAAAGGCATGTTGATGTGATGTGGGGTGCCTTTCTGTAAGCAATTTCTGAATTTTCAGCCGATTATCCCACAACTTGTTTGAGATATTATTAGGGATGGTAAAACGAATCAACGAATCGAATTTATATCGAATCCTAAATGAATTGAATCAAAATGTGATGGATTCGTATTCGATTCGTTTAATAAACGAATCGAATACGAATATTCGTTTATTCGTTTAGTCAATGATATTATTTAATAAAATAATTTACCACACTTGATTTACATTAATTCTTCGTAAATATATACATATGTAATATGTAATTAATATATTTACTAAAAATATCTCACCAAATATCGAAAATATTATTTTTTAATGATAATTAACTATAATTTCTCGAATCTTAATTGAAAATTAACAAGAACTAGTAAATAAAAATAATAAAACGAATCCTAAACGAATCAATGAGCTTAAATTCGTATTTGATTCGTTTAATAAACGAATCGAATCGAATTGACTCATTTATTAAACGAATCCATTTTTTCAAACCCGTATTCGCTTTAAAGCGAATCGAATCGAATGAATAAACGAATCCTGACCCAAATTGACATCCCTATAAATTAGGCCATCCGTTCCGTAGTGTTTCATCAAATTATTCTGAAATATACTTAATAATTTTACAAAAATTTTAAGAATTTATAATTACAAACTTATCCTATACAATGTAATTTTTTAGTAATTTTAATTTGTATAATAAAATATATTATTATGTTAATTAATGGATGAAATGTTAATTGTTGATAAAAATAATTAAATATAATTATTTATTGTAATATTATGTTAAATAAGAGGTAAAATGTTAACTGTTGAAAAATAATTAAAAAGTAATAGAAACAAATATTCCTTTACTGTAATATTTGGTGAAATGGATTAAAGATGGGAATAGTGTTTACTGTAAAAAAAATTGTACCAATTTAATGTAAAACTTGCATCAAAATGTAATAATGGGTTGGAGATACCTAAGAGCAACCCAACGATATCTCTAAATTTCTTACAAATATTTTGTATCAAAATTTGCACAAAATTTATATTCATAACCGAATATTTTAAATTTAACTTCAAAAGCATATTGAAGTGCAATATTTTTTTAAAAAAAAATAGCACACGATGTACTATTAGAGAAAGGGCATAAAATTTTAAATTACCTCTTGATTATTTTTTTTTAAATCTCCTTAATAATAATAAAAAAAAAACTTTGATATATTCTTGAGTAGAATTACCATCCCCATAAATTCCGGAAAACAAAACAAAAACCTTCTTAATTTTCGGCGGTCTAAGTCATGCCCATAAAATAAATAGGGATCTCTTTTTTTTAATTTTGACAATTCAACAGAAGAATGTTAGAATTCTCAATTAATTTTGGAAATTTAGCATACATCTGTTAGGGGTTTAACCTAGAGGCTAGAGCTACACAAAAATGTAGGACAACTCGAGTTGTTGATGCAAAATAAGTAAATAAAAAAAAAAAAAAACATTAATCAAGATTATAGAAGATGATGCAAAACACGAAATGGGTACCTGAAATTACTTTCAAAGAATCGGAGGAAATAATAATATTTGGGATTGGATAATATTTGTAAAGAGAGGTTTCGTACACAAACCGCATATTGGTTTGTGCAGAAACGAGAAAAGAGGGAGACAATTTAACACTAACACGTTGGTTGATATATATTTTGTTTACTTTAAATACCATTCATCTTAATCTATCCCTTTGAAGAAATCAAACACATTTGAGGTGCCGCGTAAAAGAAGAATCACAGTGTTGGTTGACATGTTTTTTACCGTTGGATTTTTCTTTTGGAATTCTTTTGTTTTGTATTATAATCTTATATTATCTCATCAATTTTTCACTACTTATAAAACACATTTAATAGTTTCCCTATAACATCCTCAAACCCATGAGGGCAAACCATGATTTAATCATTCGGCCAGTCTCTCCATAGACTTGTGATCCTTAAGATCAAGATCTAACGGATGGGGTTATGGATTTAATTTGTTAGGCTTGTTGATAAAGTGAATTTATTAAACAATTATCTTTCTTCTAAATCCTCAATCCCTTAGTTTTCTTTCTTTGCAACTTCTGCATATTTTCTGAAACAAAGAATGGACTCTCTATTTTCTAAATTACAAAACAAGGAGGATTCAACAACTTCTCATGAAAATCCCAACAAGCACCACCAGACAACAAACTCTAGCAAGCACCATCAACCATCAAACTCTGAGCTCATGGCTAGTGCTAAATATGTAGCTGAGGCAGCAAAAGCCACATTCAGCAATGAATCTGACAAGGTGGACAAGGCAAAAGCTGCTGCTGCTGCTGAAGATATCCTGTCTGCTGCTTCCAAATATGGCAAGTTTGAAGAGAAGAGCTTTGGCAAGTATGTGGAGAAGGCTGAGGATTATCTGCATCAGTACCATAATTCTCAATCCACAGCCACCACCACCCACTCCTCTGGTCACTCAGCTCAAGGTCCCTCTGGTGGTACTGGTCATGGTGATGGAAAATCTGGAGGTGGGTATGGAGACTACATGAAGATGGCTGAAGGTTTCTTCAAGAAATAGGCGCCCCTACACTCTTCGATTCTAATTGTTGAAAAGATAATTAAGGCATTAAATAATCTGTTGTGTCTTGTATGTTCTTAAAACTGTATGTGTTACAGGCTTGTGGTTTGCACCGTTTAAGATTCGAATCTCACTAAATGTATTTTTTTGGTGTGAAAAGTCAGTGACTTAGTGTTTGTGAAATTTCTGAGGACACGGGCATAAATCCCGGGATTAATCGAGGTGCGTATAAGCTGGTCCGGACATCCCGATTATCAAAAAAAAAAAATGTATGTGTGTATTAGATTCATGATTTGTAATGTTAAATATTTAGCTACATGTCTGCTTGTTTCTTGGAACATGGCACTAACTTTGAATGGACCTCAGGCGAAATTAATTTATGGAAGAAAGGGTTTTGCTATGATTGAAATTCGGACCACTAAATTTAGGAGGAGCTATTAAGTATTAAATTTAAAATTTCTGCCATCAAACTGGAATTAATTTTCAACTTGAACTTAAAACGCTTCATATTGAATATAAGAAAGTCAAGTTCAATATCACATTTTGAATATAATGCTCATTATTTCTGCTTTAATACTCTCTCGGTATATACGTGCCCGAAGAAAATCTTGATTTTCTTTCCCTTTTCATGCAATTGGGTGTCATTATCAATTAAACCACACATTAATTTGAGGTAACTTGATTAGAATATACATTTCCATGGCTCCAAAATGTCCAAAAACTTGTGGGTGTGGCGATATAGATTTCATATATAGCTAACAATATTACTGTAAATAGTCAAAGGCCATTTCAAGTCCAAAGTCTAAACCGTGTGAGAAATTAAAACCAAGAATCGTATCACGCTATCCCAAAACCAAACACTAAAAAATAAAGCAATTCCCCGCAGATTATGCAATTATCCAATCTATATATATTTCATTGCAACATCTTCAATCTATATTCTCTTCTAATCTTTGCATATTCTCTAAGCAAAATGGATTCATTTTTAAACCATCACAAGCCCAACAAACACCACCATGAACAATATTCTTCCAATGATAGCAATCCCAACATGCACCAAAATGAACATAATTCTACCTATGATGACCCTTACAAGCACCACAATGAGCAGTCTTCCTTTGGTGAGAAGCCCTCCAAGCACCACCATGAACAATATTCTTCATATGATGGCAAGCCCCAGATGCACCAAAATGAACAATCTTCCTATGGTGACCATAATGAACATTCTTCCTATGGTGACAAGCCCTACAAGGGCCACAGTGAACATTCTTCCTATGGCGCTAAGCCCTACAAGGGGCAAAATGAATATTCTTCCAATGGTGATAAGACCTCCAATCACCACCATGAACAATATTCTTCCTATGATGAAAAGCCCCACATGCATCGAAATGAACAATCTTCCTATGATGACCCTTATAAGCACCACAATGACCATTCTTCCTATGGTGACAAGCCCTACAAGGGGCAAAATGAATATTCTTCCAATGGTGATAAGCCCTCCAAGCACCACCATGAACAATATTCTTCCTATGATCACAAGCCCTCCAAAAACCATCAAAATTCTGATGATGACATGGACAAATCAGGCAAACATCATAAACACGCTTCCTCTGACGACAAATACGCCAAAAACAATCAACCATCTAATGCTGAGCTCCTTTGTAGCGCCAAATTGGTTGGGGACGCAGCAAAAGCCTCCTTGCACAGTGAACATGATAAGGTAGACAAGACTAAGGTGGCTCATGCTGCAGGAGATCTTCTTAATTCGGCGTCTCACTATGCAAAGCTTGATGAGAAAGGCTGTGGCAAGTATTTAGGAATGGCTGAGGAATATTTGCAAAATTATAATAACAAACCACATTCCAACGACACCCATTCTACCTCCTCAATCGACCATTCTAGCCACTCTGAATCTAAGACAAAGCCTAGTGGTGGTGGGTATGGAGACTACTTGAAGATGGCTGAAGGTATAATCAAGAAGCATTCACTACAAGAAAAAAGGCTTTTACTGATACTAAATTAGTGTCAGTAAAGGGTTTTACTGACACTATATAAATGTGTCAGTGTTGCCGCAGCCAGAAATCACTGACACTAGTTTCTAGTGTCAGTGATTCTTAGTGTCAGTAAACGTTAATACTGTAGTATCAGAAAATTATTGACACTATGGTATCAGTAATCTCTCACACTATTTTAGTGTCAGTAATTATTGACACTATATCATCAGTATTTAGTGATACTATAGTGTCAGTAAATTTTGTTACTGCAGTATCAGTATATCGCATATATTTGATTTTTAGTGTCAGTAATTATTGTTACTATAGTATCAATATCTGTCAATATCTTTTAAAATTTAAAAATCGTATTATTTCACAATTATATTTCTTATTTTTTGTAATTAAATTAATCATAAAATATATATATATATATATATATATACCAACTCAATGAAATAAAAAACTAAAAAATTACATTTATATAAAATTCGCAATATAATAGATTAATCGTATTAATCAATTCAACAGTATCACATGATGAATACAAAAACTCCATAGACAATCTTTAAATTAACATATATATATTTCAAAAACTACTCTTAAAGTCCCATCAAAATGTCATGCCCCCACCAAAATTCATGATACTTGTTGAGAAGCATGCAACAATCCCCCAACATATGATATCTGGCACAAAATCTGAAATTATAAACCAAATGTTAAGAATTAGATGGACTTCCAAAAAAATCGATATCTTCATAATAAAAACATTAATAAATATCTCCAGCAGTGCCTACTTGCAACAATATTAACCCCTTCATGTTGTTCGATGAATAAACCTGATAGCTCCCTAATCAAAGAATTCACAAAGAAAATCCATTTTCCCTTTTTCTTTCAATTGAGCAACGCAACACTTTTCACCCGTGAGTACATGTTAAAACCTAGCAAAGATGAAAACGACATCAGCATAGGTTTGAGGCAACTCATGGAACTGCATCAGGAAATGCCTCCATCCTCCTAACAATCAGCTGAAATTGTCCTTTGAATTAATACATCCCCTTGAAAACAGGATTTGTACGGCATATGCTCGCTCCATATTCTTCATACTCTGCTTTTGTATGGCAAGCCTGTACATTGAGCAGAACCTCAACATAAGGTTCAGTGATCCAAGAATAATAATAAAATCCACCAGTAGTGATCACATACAAAAGCGATACTGACAAAGCAAGAAGCAAAACTGAAAAGTATCATAAATAATAAACTCCACCAGTAGTGATCACACAAACAAAGTAAAGTAATTGAATCCAATTTTTGGAGTGTTTTTAGCATGGCCCAGTTAAACTAGCAAAGTGCTTCAGAGAGGCCATACAAGTCATACTCCTTGGGAACCAAATGAGTCTTATAGGTAGGCAATTAAAAAGCAAATAAATAATTTAATTAATTCAACCACCAATACCACCCACATGGTATTTGATCTCAACTTTAAAAAAATAAATATATTTTTAGTTCTTAAATTCAACTACCAGACAACAATCAGAAAAACCCCCTCGTCTACATTTGATTATTCCTGTCAATAAAATGATGATATAATGCCTTCGGATGGAAGGGTGTAAATCATACTAGAAACATTTCTTTAAATTTCAGCCTTAGATCAAAAGAAACCTTATAAATCTAAAAGAGGAAGTAAATGAGACACACTGCGGATATACAGGAAGGAGAGCTTGGGATATGAGAAGAAAGCTGAATATGAGCCAGCAGATTCAAAGAGAAATAAGCACTATTCATCACAGTTTAAGATTGATCATACCGCAAAAAATTCACCATTTCTATTATAATAATCATCAAAGTTTTCACTAGTTTGAATTAGAAGTAATTGATATATAATGAAAAAAGTACTTACTTTTACTTCCCCACCGAGTCGAGCATCAGATGATAGAACCCGGGTATCCACAATCTTCTTCAGATCCCGTTGCAACCTTCTATGGAAGTCCTTGAACATGGTCGAACTTCCAGATAAAACTATGTTCTGACACATAAAACAAAACCAGTTACTTGTAGAAAACTCAAAAACATGAACGGTTGGTTACAGATCTTTAATTTTTTTCTCCCAAAACAGAGGTATAACAATAATCATAAAGCAAGATCTCTAAACACTCCAAGGACAGAGGAAAATCAGGCAACCGGTATAGATATTGAAGGCTTAGATGACTGAAGTAAATCTCTGTTGGTCTTGCAACCAACAAAGCAAAGTCCCACATCAACACATTTCAGCCCCAGCCAGTGCAGGTAGTTCTTATTGTCTCATTGTGACATATCTCATATATGCACCCTTTCCATTTCTTACTTACAAATACCTTATACAAAGCCCTTCTTGTGTCAATTGGTGCAGACTGGATACACTTGTCAATTACAGCTGGCAAAGGAGTAGTGAAATCACTGCTATAGATCTCTGGATTAAAGAACACCTGCCAAACAAGGCAAGTTTCATCAGAACGTCCAGAAAAAGGCAACATATTAAATGGACAACATGATATTTGCAACAGTTATTCCTATACTACTTAAGACTTCATTACTACTAGAATTGGAAGAATGTCTAAGGCCTCCTTCATTGGAAAGATAAGCATTCTTGAATAGAAACGACAAACCTCAGGGCCAAGAAATCGTTCATAACCAATATCACATGTGTATGGTGCCCCTGTCTTGGGTTTGATACCCTTCCATTGCTTGATATATTTTGCTGGCTCTTTGTTATGCTTGTTATTGTCACGACCCCCTCCCTAGAGCGGGCCCAACCCTAGAAAGAGGTTCGAAGACTTCTTTAGCTCGAGCATACTATATGTCAGACAACCAATCAAATGCACACAAATATTACATCACTTATTACAAATCCAAACAGTATACACAACTGTTGTGATTTAACAACACAATACAAGGAAATAAATACAAAAGATGACACTAATGTCTGGTCCAACCCAAAGTACAACTGTGGCACGTGGAACAACTCTGGTACTGCTACTACTGCACAGGCGGATCACCTGAAATGTTAGGGGAAAGGGGGGTGAGCTTATAAAGCTCAGTAAGTAAACACTCATTCTCTCAACAAGACCTCACCAACAATAAGATTATATAATGAATATATATATAATATAATATATGAAAATAGCATATATTATAATATCATCTCAAACAATCATCCCACAACAATTACCAACATCCATCAACCATGGCTACTACTCCGGGTCTAGTATAACAGAGGTCTGTAATGTACTCAATGAGGAAGCCCCTGTACTCCCCCATATCAAAACCAATGGAAGTGTACCTCAATGACAACTCCCAAGGTTTCCAACCATATCAACTCGTAAAATGTGAGTAAAATATACTCAAATAGGAAGCCCCCGTACTTCCTCATATCAAAACCAATGGAAGTGTACCTCAATGACAACTCCCAAGGTTTTCTGTCATCTCATATCATCTGATGTATCATCACATCTCATCTCAAATCCGACCACTATTATACCAAACCCGGCAGCAGATCACAACAACACAAATCATCCACACAATCACCTCTCGCATCCAAACAAATCAAACTCATCTCTACAATCATGATTTCATATTATCATGCTTTCAATATCTCAATATAACATTTCACAAATATGAAAATATATATATAACAATATATATAATATATATATGATAATGCCAATATATATTTATATATATATATTTACCAACCCACACAACAACCATCAATCATCAAACAAATGTTAAGAGAATCACCACAGAGTGTACTTACCTCAATTCACGCAAAAGTCAATAACGATTATTGCCCGAAATCCCCAAACAACAAAGCTGAGAAGAAAACAGCAACGAACGGCTCTGGAACTAATAAGGATGCTCAGCGAGGCAAGCGGGCCCCACAACAAAGATCGGGCCCCACCACCAAAAAGCGGACCCCACAACCAAATATTTTCTACGGCGAATATATATATCAAAATGCTCGTAATTTCAAGAGCAACAATCACATGCGATCAGATCGTCGATCCAACGGTCAGATCTCACTCCCAACACAAATCCCGAAATACCGAAGCTAAAATACGGAAAACAACCCAAACGATGTCGGATCGGGAAGTGACCACAGGCGTTGGAAAGGTCTCGGCCTGAAACGTGCTCACTCGCCGGCGGTGGACATCAGAGGTGGCCGGAAACGGCCGGAAACGGCAAAAGAAGAAGTGGCGGCGTGGCGTCCTGCTCTGGAGGCGCGTGGCGGCGCGTCCGACGGCGTCTGGGATCGATCTTGGTGGCGACGGAAAGCTGGAGGCGGCAGCTACACGGCGGTCCGGCGCGTGGTGGCGGCTGATCGACGGTGAAGCGGCTACAGCGGTTTGAAGTTGGCGAGAAAGAAAATGAAAAAGAAGAAAGAGAAAATAAAAGAAAACAGATTTGGGAGAAAGAGAGGCTGAGAGAAAATGAGAGAGAGAGAAAATATATTTATTTATATAAAACACGTCTGTCCCCCCTTTTTTTTTTTTGTGTGCTCGCCAGCTAATTGACACAATCTCACAATCTACCCACCTTACAAAAATTTCGTCCCCGAAATTTCTAAATCCTCAAATAGATCTGGATATTTCTCTCTCATATCCTTTTCCAATTCCCAAGTTGCCTCTCGAATATGATGATTAGTCCACAAGACCTTTACAAGAGGAATCTGTCTGGATCTCAACTCTTGGACCTTTCGTTCTACAATCTTCATAGGCTTTTCTTCATAAGTCATACTCTCACTCAACTCGACCGGCTGATTTTCCAGAATGTGAGTAGGATCTGGTACGTACTTTTTCAACATCGACACATGAAATACATTATGAATCCTTTCTAACTCTGGTGGTAATGCCAGACGATAAGCCACCTTGCCCAACCTCTCCAATATCTCGTAAGGACCAATATAGCGGGGTGCTAACTTTCCCTTTCGACCAAATCTCAAAATTCCTTTCCAAGGAGAGACCTTCAAAAAGACTCTATCCCCCACTTGGAACTCGAGGTCTTTCCTCCTACGATCAGCATAACTCTTCTGTCGACTCTGCACCTCTAACAGCCTCGATCGAATCAGCCTGATTCTTTCTGACGTCATATCTATCAATTCTGAGCCATGAACCTGTCTATCTCCAACTTCCCCCCAACAAACAGGGGTTCTACACCTCCTCCCATACAATGCCTCAAATGGAGCCATACCGATACTTGCTTGAAAGCTGTTGTTGTAGGCAAATTCTATCAAATGAAGGTGACCATCCCATCCTCCAGCAAAAGTCAAAACACATGATCTCAGTAGGTCCTCCAATGTCTGGATAGTTCGTTCTGACTGTCCGTCAGTCTGAGGATGGAATGCTGTGCTCAAAGTAATCTTCGATCCCATCGACTTCTGGAAGCTCTGCCAAAAACGAGAAGTAAATCTGGCATCTCTATCTGATACAATTGTAGTCGGTACTCCATGCATCCGCACAATCTGCTCCACATACAGTTCTGCTAGTCTTTCTGGTCCCCATGTAACTCGAATCGGTAGAAAATGAGCAGACTTAGATAATCGGTCCACTATCACCCAAATTGCATCGAAACCCTTCCGAGTCCTCGGAAATCCAACTACAAAATCCATTGCAATATTCTCCCATGGCCACTCTGGTATAGGTAGAGGCTGGAGTAATCCGGCTGGATGTTGATGTTCTGCTTTAACTTGCTGACAAATCAAACACCGAGATACAAACTCTGCAATATCTCTCTTCATTCCTGGCCACCAATAATTTTTCTTCAGGTTTTGATACATCTTGGTGCTCCCTGGATGCATATTATATGGAGCATCATGGGCCTCATCCAAGATTTCCCGTTTGAGAGATCCCGAATGTGGTACTACAACTCTATCCCCCAAAAGTAATACATCCTCTGAACTTAATCTGAAATTGGAAGTCCCCCCCTTAGAAATCTCCGATCTCCACTTCCCACACTGATCATCCTCACCCTGGGCTGTTTTAAGTCTATCCAACAATGTAGGTCGAACCTTAATATGAGCAAGAAGGCCGGCTTCGACAGATATCCCAAAGGTCAATCGTAACTCCGCTAACTCCTCGAACATCTTCTGTCTGACTCTTAGAAACTGTAATTCACCCACATTTTTCCTACTAAGGGCATCAGCAACGACATTGGCCTTCCCTGGATGATAATTAATGGTGCAATCGTAGTCACTAAGGAATTCCATCCAACGTCTCTGTCTCAAATTTAACTCCTTTTGAGTGGGAAGGTATTTCAAACTCTTATGATCAGTAAAAATCTCACACTTAGCACCATATAAGTAATGTCTCCAAATCTTTAAAGCATGAACAATTGCAGCCATTTCCAAATCATGAGTAGGATAATTCTTCTCATGGGTCTTCAATTGTCTCGAGGCATAAGCAATCACCCTTCCATGTTGCATCAGTACACATCCTAACCCCTGATGTGATGCATCAGTATAAACCACAAATCCATCAAGCCCGGAAGGCAAAGTAAGCACTGGTGCAGTAGTTAATCTTTCTTTTAAAGTTTGGAAACTCCTCTCACAATCATCAGTCCACAAGAACGGTACCTTCTTCCTTGTCAGCTGTGTCATCGGAGAGCAGCAATAATAGAGAAATCTTGTATAAATCGACGGTAGTAACCTGCTAATCCCAGGAAACTTCGAATCTCTGTCACTGTCCTCGGTCTCTCCCATCTCAGAACTGCTTCAACCTTTTGTGGATCAACATAAATACCTTCTCCAGAGATGATATGTCCCAGAAATACCACTCTATCCAGCCAAAATTCACACTTAGAGAACTTGGCATAAAGTTGTTCTCTCCTCAAAATCTCAAGTATCAACCGAAGATGTTGCTCATGATCGATCTGAGAAGGCGAATACACAAGGATGTCATCTATAAACACCACAACAAACTTATCTAGGTACGGCATGGAACACTCTATTCATCAAATCCATGAATGCTGCAGGGGCATTAGTAAGTCCAAACGGCATGACTAAAAATTCATAGTGTCCGTATCTCGTTCGAAATGCAGTCTTGGGAATATCTGTATCCCGAATCCTCATCTGATGATATCCCGATCGAAGATCAATTTTTGAAAACACTGAAGCCCCCTGAAGTTGGTCAAATAAATCATCAATCCTGGGTAACGGATACCGATTCTTGATAGTCACCTTATTAAGCTGACGATAATCTATACACAATCTTAAGGTGCCATCCTTCTTCTTCACAAATAACACTGGTGCTCCCCAGGGTGAAACACTAGGCCGAATAAATCCTCGATCCAACAGTTCTTGCAACTGTTCCTTCAGCTCCTTCATTTCTGCTGGGGCCAAACGATATGGTGATATGGAAATAGGAGTAGTACCTGGAATTAGATCCACAGTGAATTCTAGATCTCTACGAGGTGGCAATCCTGGTAACTCATCAGGAAAGACATCATGGTACTCACTCACAACTGGAATGTCTGCTATCTGAATTGATTTCTCTTTTTCCACTGTAGTGATGCTTGCTAAAAAGCCTTTGCACCCCTGTCTGATCATCCTACAAGCTGACATGGCAGAAATAATGGGTACCACAACCTGATTACTATCACTGACCACCTTAAACTCTCCACCATCTGACTTAAACCGTACTTCCTTTTTACTGCAATCGATAACTGCTCCATGAGTGGTCAACCAATCCATCCCTAAAATCAAACCAAAGTCCTCCATTTCTAACGGGTAAAGTATAACTGGTAGTTGTCTCGCCTCAATCTCAATACTTAATCCTCTAAATACCACATCTATTCTAATGTCCTTCCCCGAAGGAAGACTCACAATCAAAGGATACTTATTAACCTCAGGTACACTATTCAGACAAGGAATACAACTAGTAGCAATAAATGAATGTGTAGAACCTGTATCAAATAAAGCTCGAACAAAAATACCTGATATCTGCACTGAGCCTGATACCGTACCACCCTCCTGTGCCTCATACTCCGTTAAAGCAAAAACTCGACCCCTATCAACACCAGGTGCAGTATGAGTGAGCTGGGATGACGGTCCTCTACCACCATGCAAACCACCCATCGCTCCCCTGCCTCTATTCTGTGTAAAACCTGAACCTCTTCCACGACTACCATAAGAACTCGTCCCTCTACCATGTCCTACAGTCGGCTCAGCTCCATGAGATTCGCCTCTAATAGGACATTCTCTTGCTACATGTCCAGGCTGTTGGCATACATAACACACCTTCCTCTGGTACAATGCACACTAATATGACCTTCCTGACCACAGTTATAACATCGACGAGGGCCAGTAGGGCGAGATGCCACACTCACTGCACTCTGATCAACCGATGGTGCTGGACCTCTACTCTGAACCTGCTCCGACTGACCCCTACGAAACTGTCCTCTGAAAGGTGCACTCTGGGTGCCTCTCGGTGGTAACCCACTGTGACCCGGCTGTGGAGTATACTGCCTACTGATAGATCTACCATGCCCACCCTCAGAAATCTCATATCGCCCCCTCTTTCTGTTCTCCTGAAAAGCAGTTCTATTCTCTTTTTCAACTTTGATGTCACTTTCAGCAATCATGGCTCGATCAACCAATTCTGTGTATGCCAGTTTTCCCAAAATTGAAATTCTTGATCTGATCTGTTGTCTCAATCCACTCTTGAATTTCTCACATTTATCTTCCTCACGGCGTACCAATTCTGGATAATAACGAGATAATGAAATCATCCGTCTCTCGTATTCCATCACTGTCTCTGTCGGCCCCTGAACCAGGTGTTCGAATAGTCGACGCTGTTGATTACGATAAGCATACGGAAAGTACTTCTCATTGAAGGCTTCCACGAACATATCCCATGTAATAAACTGGGGTCTTTCAGATCTATCTGTTCTCCAAAAGTCAGGAGATCTCAACTTGTCCATCAATACAGTCTCAGTATGCTCCCACCACCTCTCTGCTTCTCCTCTCATCATATAAGCAGCAAATCTAACCTTCTCTTGATCAGTCAAATCCAACACTCTAAATATATGTTGAATGTCATCCTTCCATTTCTCTGCAACTAGGGGATCGGCTGCTGTGTCATGAAACTGTGGAGGCCTTAAACTTAGAAATTGATCCAATTTGCTTGTATTACCACTGCCGCTCGCAGGAGCAATACCTGTTGGCTCTCTGTTAGCCATCTGTGCAACTACATCAATCAATCTTCCCAATACATTTTCGTAATGTGAAACTGTCGGGGGAACTGGAGGAGCAGCAGAGGTCACATTAGGTACCACTGCAGGAGTATCATCAGGTGCAGCTACAGGAATACCAGTGGGAACAGCCGTCGAAACCACTGGGGGTGCAGGTCTAGAACCTTCACCAATCTCAAAAACAGGTGGAATACCAGATGAAGCTACATCCGATACATGATCTACAGGCAGAATCTGGGGTCTCTCAATACCTATACTCGACACCCTCACAGTTCGTCGAGCTCTCCCTCTCCCGCGTTGAGTACCAGTTCCACGGCCACGACCAGACATTTTCCTACAAACAAAAAGCTACGTCGTTAATACTCTCTCCAATGCAATATGTCTACAGAACCTATAAACCTAGGCTCTGATACCAAATCTGTCACGACCCCCTCCCTAGAGCGGGCCCAACCCTAGAAAGAGGTTCGAAGACTTCTTTAGCTCGAGCATTCTATATGTCAGACAACCAATCAAATGCACACAAATATTACATCACTTATTACAAATCCAAACAGTATACACAACTGTTGTGATTTAACAACACAATACAAGGAAATAAATACAAAAGATGACACTAATGTCTGGTCCAACCCAAAGTACAACTGTGGCACGTGGAACAACTCTGGTACTGCTACTACTGCACAGGCGGATCACCTGAAATGTTAGGGGAAAGGGGGGTGAGCTTATAAAGCTCAGTAAGTAAACACTCATTCTCTCAACAAGACCTCACCAACAAAATAAGATTATATAATGAATATATATATAATATAATATATGAAAATAGCATATTATAATATCATCTCAAACAATCATCCCACAACAATTACCAACATCCATCAACCATGGCTACTACTCCGGGTCTAGTATAACAGAGGTCTGTAATGTACTCAATGAGGAAGCCCCTGTACTCCCCCATATCAAAACCAATGGAAGTGTACCTCAATGACAACTCCCAAGGTTTCCAACCATATCAACTCGTAAAATGTGAGTAAAATATACTCAAATAGGAAGCCCCCGTACTTCCTCATATCAAAACCAATGGAAGTGTACCTCAATGACAACTCCCAAGGTTTTCTGTCATCTCATATCATCTGATGTATCATCACATCTCATCTCAAATCCGACCACTATTATACCAAACCCCCGGCAGCAGATCACAACAACACAAATCATCCAACACAATCACCTCTCGCATCCAAACAAATCAAACTCATCTCTACAATCATGATTTCATATTATCATGCTTTCAATATCTCAATATAACATTTCACAAATATGAAAATATATATATAACAATATATATATATATATATATGATAATGCAATATATATATTTATATATATATTTACCAACCCACACAACAACCATCAATCATCAAACAAATGTTAAGAGAATCACCACAGAGTGTACTTACCTCAATTCACGCAAAAGTCAATAACGATTATTGCCCGAAATCCCCAAACAACAAGCTGAGAAGAAAACAGAAAACGCAACGACGGCTCTGGAACTAATAAGGATGCTCAGCGAGGCAAGCGGGCCCCACAACAAAGATCGGGCCCCACCACCAAAAAGCGGACCCCACAACCAAATATTTTCTACGGCGAATATATATATCAAAATGCTCGTAATTTCAAGAGCAACAATCACATGCGATCAGATCGTCGATCCAACGGTCAGATCTCACTCCCAACACAAATCCCGAAATACCGAAGCTAAAATACGGAAAACAACCCAAACGATGTCGGATCGGGAAGTGACCACAGGCGTTGGAAAGGTCTCGGCCTGAAACGTGCTCACTCGCCGGCGGTGGACATCAGAGGTGGCCGGAAACGGCCGGAAACGGCAAAAGAAGTGGCGGCGTGGCGTCCTGCTCTGGAGGCGCGTGGCGGCGCGTCCGACGGCGTCTGGGATCGATCTTAGTGGCGACGGAAAGCTGGAGGCGGCAGCTACACGGCGGTCCGGCGCGTGGTGGCGGCTGATCGACGGTGAAGCGGCTACAGCGGTTTGAAGTTGGCGAGAAAGAAAATGAAAAAGAAGAAAGAGAAAATAAAAGAAAACAGATTTGGAGGAGAGAAAGAGAGGCTGAGAGAAAATGAGAGAGAGAGAAAATATATTTATTTATATAAAACACGTCTGTCCCCCCTTTTTTTTTTTTTGTGTGCTCGCCAGCTAATTGACACAATCTCACAGTTATACTCATGGAATTCATCAAAGAAGGGAATTTTCTCATTGACAAAGATTGTAATCCGAAAAAGTACATCCCTGGAGCAAAATTCAACTTAAATATTTCGAGGAAGCAAACCTTGGACAACTATCCTGAACATGTTATAGCAATAAATTCCTTCACTTTCCGAGCTACTTAAAAGACGCCTCCAGGTGGTAATTCTCACCTCTTTCCTACATAAAACAGTGATTAAGAGAAAGAAACTGTAAGTATTAAATCATTACGTAAATATTTATCTATTTTAATGTAAACATGGCATTCAATAACCTTTTTTCAAGCCAAAACAATAGCTTCTAAAATTGTAATGTTTTACCAACATTAACTAGAAAAAGATCACTATTAAAGAATCATGAGGACATAGGAAAATACCATGATGACATGTCACGTCCTAAATCACAACCAATAGAGTTGCATGATAGACTGACACATCGGGGTTCGGATTTATCTACTTGCACGAATGTAAATGAGGTGTCAAAATCAACAAAAAATTCGAGTGGATATTAGACTCAAGAATAACTACATTTATCATCTCAAATTTTCACTGAGCTATTAAGTATTTTTATTTGTCACATTCTTATACTTCAAAAGGCCAACACAATAAGATGCTTTGGTAAAATACATCACAAGAGTGCCCATTATCATTTAGTCCTCATAATGCTGCGTTCGTGGCATTGTATTTTTTTCTTTTGAGGATACGCTAACTTGAATAACTAAACAATAGCCCTTAGAATTGATTGATGGGTTAGAAGATTTTGCATGAGGTCCACTCCACCTAATCCTAGGCTTATTACAACCTAAGAATCTTAAGCAACTAACATTGAAGAGGAAGCCATGATAAGTATTATATCAAAAACAATAACTATCTAAGATAGTAAGCACAGAACACTAAAATTATAGTCTTTACGGTGGAGGCAAAGCAAACATACCCGCATGAGCTGTTGGATAAAGAGGGTGACATCTTTTCCAGCAATAGGAATCGACTTAATGCTGCTCCCAATAACATAACCCTCTGCAACTGGTACAACATGAGTAGCCCCATCTCCAACATCCACAACAACTCCTGTCATCTCACACTAAAGAGAACAGTATGTCAATCTAAAAGGAACGATATTGAGAAATAAAAAGAGGAAAAGCACATTTGGATTTCAACTAGGGCCTTACAAAATAGCTAATAATTGAGAAAACTTGTGGGCAAACATCTTTTGTACTGAAACTGAATATTTATTTAGTATTCAGAACCATTGCAAGGACAATGACTAATCCTGAAATTTTTATTAAGCCTTCTATTTATAAAATAACCTCAGTTCAAATGTTTCCAGAGAAAAAAATTCAACACCTACGGAATTCAATGTCTCTTTCACGAAACTCATAGCTGGCCTCCTAATGCTACGAATAGTTTCCAAGCTCAGTCAAGTCCTGAATGTATGTCATCAATCTGTCCTACCTAAGGGTCATCGAAAAAACCCGCACACATGCACAATATTACCAAATCCATAAGTAAATGTAATCCTAAAGTGAGCATGCACAACCAAAGGAGACAACCGTTTTTAGGACCTATAGCCTCACAAACCAAATCATTTTCATCTGAACAACTTTACAGCCTCACTTCAATGTTACTAGAAGTATATGTGATTCTTCAAATGACTAAGAGAAAACTTTGAAATAACTCACTTCAATCCTAGTAAATTATAAATTCAAAAGCGCAATAAAACAATACATTCATTTAAACTTTAAACACCAACCTTTGATGTTGTATACCCAGCGGCAAGAGCAAGCACCGAAAATTAGGACCTTTATTCAAATATAATGCCGGTCGCTGAAGTTGGAGCCGGAGTTGAGGGGGGGAGTAGGCGGGCTTTCCGGAGCGGTTGACACAGCATCGCATTTGGGAGAAGCGAGTGGTGGAGGGAGATAGGGACTGGACGGCGTGGGAGAGAGGGGCGACGGAGAGCGGCGGCTGAAGAGGAGAGAGGGGAAGGGAGATGGGGAAGTGATTGTTGTTATGGGTTGGTGGGGGAGGTGGAGATGAGGTGTTTTGAGAGGAATGGGGAGAGTTTTGAGAAGCGGATAGTGGAGATGAGCTAGGGTTTGATTTTAAGGAAATAATTTTTTTTTTTAATTTTTTTTTACTGATACTAAGGTATCATTAATTACTGACACTAAATTTACTGATACTATAGTGTCAGTAATATATGCGAAAAACGTCACTTCCATGAAGTGTTGGTTCGACTCCAGACGACTACGCGTTTTTTTTTTTTTTTTATTTCTTACTGATACTATGGTAATAGTAATTACTGACACTAAAATCACTGATACCATAGTGTCAGTAATTATTGATATTTAAGTGAAAAACACGGAAATAGGCACATTTACACGTCGTTTCTGACACTTTTAGCCTAGTGTCACTAACCTTAGTGTCAGTAAATGCCTTTTTTCTTGTAGTGATTGACTCTTTGATATTGCCATATTAACAAGCGATGTGTTTGTTCTTTATGTATAATTATGTCTGATATTTTACTTTGAAAATTGTTTTTTAATGTACACAAGTCAGTGATATATTTCACATTATTAAAATAAATAATAGAATCATTTACATTTTACTTGTAATGGAAATTAGATTTGAGCATTTACGGAATCCTGAAGAAATATTTACATGTTAAGAAGCACAAACATGAAGGGGTGAGGAACTTTACCTGTTGTTCTTGTTGGAAATGGTGATCGAGCACCATTCACTTTTTGTATGAATATTTGATATTTATGTAATATAATATTTATTTTATCATGATTATTTATTTTTATATATGTTAAAACTCTTACTTTATTTTATATATTGTAAATCTAAGAGTTAGATTACACTAAGAGTTAGAGATTTCAAGTTTCACTCGGAACCTTATATGAAATTAGTAAAGACCCGAGAGTTACAACATATGGTGATATAGTTACAAGAGTTGGCAAATGGTGTTGAGAAATATCACGCATTCTCTCGAATATAAATTATTCATGGTCTAGATTGTTGGACAATTATGACCCATAGTGTCACTATTTGTAAAAGATATTGTGTTTTTGTACAAATTAATTATGTAGTAATGGAAATTACCTTTTATCATTTCGTAATTAGATTACTTAAATGTGTGAATGATGAAAGTCCTTATGATTAGTTCCGGATTGATAAGATATGAGACAGTATCAATCCATAAAGGTTTAATCATTAAATATCCCTAGTCGTAGTATTATCGAACTGGACATCGATAATGCGGAATAGACTAGTATTGCACTTGTGCGTGTTATGGAAGCGTAACAGCATAATTCTCATGTATTTAAGTATTGAATACTTATGCAAGTGTGATAGGAGGTTGTGTTTTACCGATGGTACGGAAAAAAGCTTCGCTCTAGATAGACCCCGCGGAATCCCATTGGTAGTATGACTATGTGTCTATGAGAATCCGTATCAGGGTAGGTGTATTTGGTCTTAACCTGAGACTTGCATCGCTAGTACTTGCGACAATCAATATGCTTTGGTTTTGGTCGTCCAGGACTTTAACAGGTTCTGTGTACGCCTCTTCTGGGTTTATTGAGAATCGTAGTGTATTGGATGTGATGTCAAAACAGAAGTATCACTTCAGTCATATGGAGATGATGATCACGCAGGGATACAGAACTCGTTCTCTAAGGGTTGCAACCATCGGGATAATATGACTAGGTCATGATTATCCGATAATAAAGAGACTAGTTTATGGTGATCCGATATATGCTTCGTATGGGGCAGACACTATTCCAGCCCAGCCCCAGGCCTTGCATGTGACATCCGATACTGGATCGCAATACGCAATACTACGTATACTACGCCTGATATAGATCGTATATTCCATCAAGAATATTTCTGGAGAATTGGGTAGGCATGGCGCTTGCTAAAAGCCAACATTGTCTCGTAAATCGGTAAAAACGTAGTACTTGGTACGTACATGTTCGGATAGTCCGACGACCGGATTTACTGCCAACATATCCAGGGATCTCTTGGGCCGCTTCCCGAAGATTCACCGATGACGTATGATTCGAGCATAATTAATCTTGGATTAATTGCGGAGAGACTTTATCTGGGATAAAGTACTATTTGAAGAGAGAGAAAGATTAATTTGGAATTAATCGATAAAATAATATATTTGATATATTAAACGAAATTAGATTTCGACGCGGAATTAAAATTAGATTTTAATTCGGGCAAACGAGTTAATTTAGAATTAATTCGTTAGCGACGTGAATAGTAATTTTGCTAGGCATAATTATTTAATTAGATTCGATTTAATTACGTCGCGACGGAAGTTCGTTAATTCGGAATTAGCAAACCTGAGTCCGGGAGTGTCTGCGGGCCCACTCGCATTTTGAATCGAGTGGGGCCCACATGTCACTTCATTTGTCACCTTAAGTTGCTTTTGGTTGATGGGTTTAGGTGAAGTTGTTGATGACTTCTTTTACACTTCAAAGTCATGCCTTGAATGACTTTTACCAAACCAATATTTGGTATATCAATTAATTGTTTTTGAAAATAATTACACAAGTCTTCTCATTTTTCTCTCTTTCACCGAAAATTGAAGCCTTTTTCCTCTCTCCCATTGTTCTTCACTTGGCCGAAAGTCTACAAGAACAAGATCAAAAATTGTGGTAATTTTTGAGTGCTAGCACACACATCAAAGAATCATATCAAGGTGTTAGGGAAACCAACTTGAGAGCTTGGAATCACAAGACAAAGCTTGGAGCTTGGAGGGACCCCTTGGCCGAATACACAAAGTGATCTAGGAGTTCATTTTGCTTCTCAACACATCTCAAAACCGATCATTGTAAGTGTGTTTCCGCCACTCTTCTTTGTATATTCATCACATTTCTATGCTTATTTTGATCTTGGGACTAAACCTAGAAACCCAACAATGGTATCAGAGCCAATTTGAGCATGAAATGAATTAGGGTAAAATTTGGGTAAAATCAATTTGAGCATGATTTGATAAAATTGATTGATTGAGTATGCTTGAATGATGATGTATTGAAGTTGTATATGATCAATTTCATGAAAAGTTGATTGGATCAATTTGTTGCCTAAAACTAGGCTTGGCCGAATGCTTCTTACCCTTATAAGTCATGGTATTTTTTGTTTGTTTGATCATTGGATGACTTGAAAAAATTGGGTAATGTTGATTTAAAATTCAATCGGATTGAAAACGAAATCGGACATAAAATACCGACAAATGTTGTGACCTATTGAGCATGTAATGAGATTATTTTTTGGTTCAAAAATGTTGGACATAAGTTGAACAAGTGAATACATAATTAATTGATTAAATTTTTATTTTGGAAATATTAATTTGGATAATTAATTGATGTATTACACTTTGGTTAATTGAATTATAAAATTTGGAATTTTAAAATTTGATTAATTGGGCTTGATTTTGAATTGGGCTTGTAATTGTTGTATTTGGGCCTAATGGACTTGGTTGGGCCAAGTTGGTTTAGGCCAATTGGATTGGATCCAAATTGGGCCTAAATCATTTCATTAAGTCCAAATATAACAAATGGGCTTTAAAAGTTTAATTAGGCCTTATGGGCCGAAATTGGTTTCTTGGCAAATGAGGGTGATTCCTTAATTGGGCTTGGTAATTGGGTTTGATCCATATTGACCAAAGTCCATGCCTTATGAAATCAATTGAAAGCCCATCAGACTTTAATTAAACAAACATTGGATGTTAGTTGGGCTTTGAGACCCGATAAGATTAGATTTGGAATTTAAGTCGTTAAAGCGCATTAAAGAAAGTGTAGTTATTTAATTTAGAATTAAATAAATGAATTAGTATTGAATACGAATTAAATTAGATTTAACGAGTAGTTCGATATAATTCAAGAATTCGTTCTTTGAGTACTTATTCTCAAACGAGTTGGACTCGCGCAAAATCAAATCGTTGTTTGAACATTGGATGATCACATAATTCAAAGATTAATTAATTGGATTAGATTGATTAAATTGCATGCTATGAATGAATACATAGATGTGTTGAATGAATAGCGTATATCAGATGGATATTAGAAGGGAAATGACAATTTTAGAAATTGTTGTAAATTTAGAATTTATTAAATTGGACCTGCGTGTCCATCCTTATCTCTCATTATTTCGTTGTATTCTCTTTTCACTTAATTCCCCTCAATGTTAATGAGGTTTCTATTATTGTGTAATTGGGTAGAAGTAGAATAGTGCTAGCCGGGGAGAGGAAATAGAGTGATTTTTTCTAGGAACAAGTTGTTAAATATCTATCCGCATATCGTTATTAATTTACTTTCGCGTCTTATTATGCTTTTAGAATGCATGCTTAAGGGTGTATGATGAGACCTAATCAAAGATAATAAATTGGTTGCCAATTTACGCGAAAAACCCTCAAAACATATTAATCGTTTTTCCTTCCATTGAGTGATTCTTACTCAAGATCCAAGATTGGCACTGGTTTGTTGGCCAAAGTCAAGACCTTTGTCAATTGCGGATGTGTTTGAATCATGAAGGCTTTGTTATATATCGGTGTCTTGTCCAAGTTGTGATTTTTTGGCCAAAGTCAAGATCACTTCTTGTCAATCGACATTGATTACGAAGCTTTCCCATGTCAATGGGTCCCGCTTAACTGGAATCATTAAGCTTGTTGTGCCAAAGCCAAGGCTTAGTTGATTCAGAGGAAAATGTTAGGAAGATATATTGGATATATTGGCATATATATTGTATATATGTTTCGGACTTGGAGGTCCACCTACCGGATCTAGGAATTGGATGAGATCCAATTGATCTTCGAGATCTACCTAGTTAAATATCATACAGCTTGTTGGCCAAAGTCAAGGTTGTGTGTTATTTAACGGGATCCTAGCCCACTAGGAAACTGGGTTTTCCGAGTACTCTACAGAGGGTTAGAGGCACGCCGAAAAATAGTGGGAGGCTAGTATTGAATTTGCAATTTCGTTCAAATACTTAGCTTTACGCGCTTTCAAATATTTCGTCAAAATTATTTTATTAGTTGGATTAATATAATGTTATTTTTCTTGTAACAGTTGGACTGTACCCTACATTGTTAATTGGATAATTAGATTATCGCAGTTAAAATGACCGGAAAGAGTAGTGTCTGTGACATAATCATGGGAGAGAATGTCTTCAACGTCACTAACTTCTCTGATTGGGAACTGAATCTAAGGATAGTCCTTGGATCCGAGAGACTGCTATATACTATAGAGAGACCTCTTGGGCCTAAGCCCAGATCTGATCAGTTGCTCGAGCTAGATCTTTGGAAGACACATAGTGATGACAACGCAACTGCTCAATCTATCATGCTTGCTGCTATGACTCAGCAATTCTGTCGACAGAACAATGGATTGGATCCCTATAACATATTGGCGAAATTACATGATCTGCACCGATCTAACCTTAGATCGCAAAGATATGGGTTACAGAAGAAGCTCTTCCGTGCTCGGATGTCAGAGGGTACGTCTGTTGAACATCATGTGACACAGATGATTGCCGATATTGAGCAGCTTGGACAAATGGGGATTGTCTTTGAGATAGAGACCTCTATAGATTTGATCTTGCAGTCTCTCCCCGACACTTGGAGTGGGTTCATCATGAACTACAATATGATGAACCAAGAGCAGAATCTTGGAGAGCTGATGTCCACGTTGCGAGAGGCAGAAAGGGAACTTCTCAAGGGCAAGAAGCGCGAGGCACACTTCGCTTCTACATCTCGAACTCTGAGGGCTGTGTTGGACAATTATGACCCATAGCGTCACTATTTGTACAGATCACGGTGTTGTTGTACAAATTAACTATGTGACAAAGGAGATTGCACTCTTATCATTTGTGATTAGATCACCAAGATATATAAATGATAGGAGGTCCCTGTGATTTGTTCCTGGATTGAGAATGATATGAGACAGTATCAGTCCACGAAGGATAAATCATTAAATATCCATAGTCAGAGCATTATCGAGATTGGACATCGATGAATGCGTAAAAAACTAGTATTACACTTGTGCGCGTTGTGAGGGCACAACGGCATAGTTCTCATATATTTGGGTATAGGATACTCATGCAAGTGTAATATGAGGTTGTGTATTACCGATGGTACGGGAAACAGCTTCGCTCTGGATAGACCCCCTCGGAATTCTATTGGTAGTATGACTATGTGTCTATGGAAGTCCGAAATCAGGGTAGGTGTATTTAGTATTAACCTGAGACTTGCACCGCCAATACTTGCGACAATCAATATACTTTGGTTGCGGTCGTCCATGACTTTAACAGGTTCTGTGTACGCCTATGCTGGGTATATTGAGAATCGTAGTGTGTTGGGTGTGATGTCAAGACGGAAGTGTCACTCCAGTCATATGGAGTTGATGATCGCGCAGGGATACAAAACTGGTTCTCTAAAAGGTTGCAACCGTCGGGATAATATGACTTGGTCATGATTATCCGATAATAAAGAGACTAGTTTCTCGTTATCCGATATATGCTTCGTACAGGGCAGACACTGTACCAGCCCCAGGCCTTGCATGTGATCATCCGATACCGGACAGACATACATAATACTATGTATACTACGTCTGATATAGATCTTTTATTCCTGTAAGGATATTTCTGGAGAATTGGGTAGACATGGTGCTTTGCTAGAAGTCAACATTGTCTTGTAAATCGGTATAAATGTAGTATGAGGTACTTACGTGTTCGGATAGTCCGACGACCGAATTTACTGCCAACATATTCGAGGATCTCATGGGTCGCTTCCCAAGATTCACCGATGACGTATGACTCGCACTTTTAATTAATCTGGGATTAATAAGATGAGAGAGAAAATTAATCTGGGATTAATAGCGGAGATATTTTATCCGGGATAAAATATCATTTAAAGAGAGATAACGATTAATTTGGAATTAATCGGCAAATTAATGTATTTGATATATTAAACGAGATTGGATTTCGACGCGGAATCAAAATTAGATTTTAATTCGGGCGAACGAATTAATTTAGAATTAATTCGTTAGCGACGTGAATAGTGACTTCGCTAGGCGTAATCATTTAATTGCGTCGCAATGGAAAATTCGTTAATTTGGAATTAGCGAACCCGAGCCCGAGATTATTTGCGAGCGCATTCGCATTTCGAATTCGAGTGCGGCACGCAAGTCAAATCAAGCGTTAAATCGCTAGTCGCATCTAGCGTCACATCAAGCGTCAAATCATGTCACTTTGAGTGATGTGACCATTGATTGATTGATTGATGTGATTTGATGAGAGTTGATAGAAAGCATTTAATGTTTTTGGAGCCAAAATTTGTAAGTTGACTTTTAGAAAGCTTTTACACAATTTTGGTATATGTTTATTATTTGATTTTGGAAATTATATAAGCTAACATACACAACTTGTTTCTCTCTCTCTTCTCTCACGAATTGGGTGCCAATTCCTCTCTCTCTCACCCAACATGGGCTATTTTTCTTCTGATTGGCAGTGAACTGCCGAGACTCTTGAAGAAAATGGGAAGCAAGTTCTTGGTTTTTGTGGTAAAAATCAAGAGAGCTAGCACTCCGAGAGACATGCGAAGGTGATAGGAAAGTCCAACCATGAGCCGGGAATCGTTTGACGAAGCTTGGAGCTTGGATTCTTGGTGATCAAAACCAAAAACAGTGGACTGTAACCAGTGAACTGCCGAATGCACAAGGAGCAGAAAATGGAATTTTGTTGCCTCCCGCGTCACTCAACCGATCGATGTGAGTATTCTGTGACTCCTCGTATGTATTCACATGTGTTTCATGCTTGTTTAATGATCATTGGGACCTTAGCTAAAACCAACAGGCTAGGCCTAAGGCGACTGGAGGTATCAAGAAGAAGAAGAAAAAGAAGGGCAAATGCAAAGTGTCAAAGGCTTCTGGGAAGCCTAAGGACAAGTCTTAGGATGTTTGCCTCCAGTGCGGGAAGCGGGGTCATTAGAAACGTGACTACCGCGAGTACAAGGTGCTCCAGAAGGAGATAAAGACGGGCAAGGCAACGGCCTCAGGTATGTTTGTTATAGAAATAAACATGACTACTTCTAGTTTTAAAAATTGGATTTTTGATTCTGGTTGTGGTACTCACATTTGCACTGATGTGCAGGATCTACGGATTAGCAGGAAACTGGCGTCAGGAGAGATTGACCTGCGTGTTGGAAATGAGACATATGTCGCTGTTTTGGCCGTTGGCACTTTTGTTTTGGAACTGCCATCAGGGCATGTACTTGAACTAACAGACTGTTATTATGTACCTAGTTTGACTAGGAATATTATTTATGTATCTTGTTAACCCAATGTGGGTATACTTTTGTATTTCGAAACACTGGGTGTTTTATGTATAAAAATGATATAGAAATTTTCACTGCTGTTGCAAATAATGGTCTTTATATTTTGAATATAAATCAATCTTAACCATATTCTGTAACAAACAAAAGGCTTAAAGTAAGTCATAAAGATGAAACTTATATGTGGCATTGTCGTCTGGGACACATAAACAAGACTCGCATATCCACACTTTCGAATAGTGGGTACTTGGACGGATTTGATCCAAATTCATATGACGTCTGTGAATCTTGCTTATTAGGCAAAATGCCTAAGTCACCTTTTAGCGGTAAAGGTGTGCAAGCCACAGAACTGTTAGCCCTTATTCATAGTGACGTTTGTGGTCCCATGTCTAGCAGGGCTAGAGGTGGATACGAATACTTCGTAACCTTTACGGATGATGCATCGTATTATGGTTATGTGTATCTTATGAGACACAAGTCGAAAACTTTTGAGAAATTCAAAGAGTTTCGACAAAAATTAGAAAAACAGACCGGTAAAAGTATTAAGACATTACAGTCGGACCGTGGTGACGAATACTTGAGCATGAGTTTCTTGACTACTTGAAAGAATATGGTATTCTTTCACATTGGACTCCTCCTAGAACACCGCAATTAAATGGTGTATCCGAACGGAGAAACCGAACTTTGTTAGACATGGTAAGGTCTATGATGAGTCGCACTGAGATACATATTTCCTTCTGGGGATATGCATTAAACAGTGCAATAATTATTTTGAATAAGGTTCCGTCAAAGTCTGTTCAACAGACTCCGTATGAGATATGGATAGGAAAGAAACCGGGTTTCTCATTCCTGAAGATTTGGGGATTCTGGGCATACGTCAAACGTTGGAAGGTACCAAACTTGAACCCAAATCGGATAAATTCCTTTTTGTAGGATATCCTAGGGAAACCAAAGGATAATACTTCTATCACCCACAAGAGAACAAAGTTTTTGTTGCTCTACATGCGATTTTCCTTGAGAAGGAATTCCTAAATGTAGTGATAAGTGGGAGGAAAGTAGAACTCGATAAAATCAGAGTGATACTGTTCCTGGCATAGAATCTTCAACGGAACATGAGCAGTTCATCCGGGATGAAGCTGTACCACAATCTTCGATTACATAAGGACCGCGTAGGTCGGAGAGAGTCAGGAAACAACCTGAGAGGTATGGGTTTCTGATCTCACCCCATGTAGATATTAATCTCATTGAGGATAAAAAATCGGCTACGTATGAGGAAGGGATACAAGATATCCATTTCGCTTTATGGCAAGAGGCCATGAAGTCCGAAATGGATTCCATGTACACCAACCAAGTTTGGATACTGGTTGATGCACCAGAAGGTGTAAAACCTATTCGATGCAAATGGGTCTTCAAGAAGAAGATCAACATGAATGGAAACATAGAAACGTACAAAGCTAGGCTTGTAGCGAAGGGGTATCGTCAACGACATGGTGTCGATTACGATGAAACTTTCTCACCCGTTGCCATGATTAAATCCATTCGGATAATGCTTGCTATAGCTGTATATTTCGATTACGAGATATGGCAGATGGACGTCAAAACCACTTTCCTTAACGGAAACCTTTTGGAGGATGTTTATATGCAACAGCCTGACGGTTTTGTCGTGCCGCGACTTGCAAACAAGGTTTGTAAGTTAAATCGATCCATTTATGGATTGAAGCAAGCATCGCGTTCTTGGAACCAACGCTTTGATGAGATCATAAAAGAATATGATTTCGTTCAAAGCGAGGATGATCCTTGTGTATATAAGAATGTTAGTGGGAGAGCACTGACATTCATTATCCTTTACGTTGATGATGTATTGCTTATTGGCAATGACATTCCCATGTTAACGTCGGTGAAAGCTTGGCTTTCATTGAAATTCTCCATGAAAGATCTGAGAGAAGCAGCATTTATTCTAGGAATAAAGATCTACCGAGATAGATCTAGAAAGCTGCTTGGACTCTCCCAAAGTACGTACATTGACAAAGTGTTGAAGAGATTCAACATGGATCAGTCCAAGAGGGGACTGTTGCCAGTGTCACATGGCGTTACTCTATCTAAGGACATGTGTCCTAAAACTCAAGATGAGAGAGACAGCATGAGTCAGATACCGTTCGCCTCGGCAGTCGGATCGATCATGTATGCCATGATATGTACGTGACCTGATGTCTCATATACTTTGAGCATGTGTAGTCGCTATCAGGCCGATCTAGGTGAAGGTCACTGGATGGCGGTTAAGAATATCCTTAAGTATCTTAGACGAACTAAGGATGCTTTCTTAATCTATGGAGATTGAGAACTTGAGGTAACTGGGTATACTGATGCAAGTTTCCAAACCGACAAAGACGACTGTAAGTCGCAATCCAGGTACATATTTTGTTTGAATAACAGAGCAGTGAGCTGGAAATCTTCCAAGCAAGAGACTGTTGCCGATTCAACAACAGAAGCAGAGTATATCGTTGCAGCTGAAGCAGCAATGGAGGCAGTTTGGATCCGAAAATTCCTAATTGGATTAGGAGTAGTTCCGTTAGCAGCTGAGCCCATTCCATTGTATTGTGACAATAACGGGGCTATAGCGTAGGCTAAGGAATCGCAGTCTCATCAACAATTCAAGCATGTTCTTCGACGTTTCCATATGATTCGTGAGATCATACATCGTGGCGATGTGAAGATCGAGAAGGTCGCATCAGATGACAACATTGCAGATCCGCTGACGAAAGCCATTCCTCAGTAAGAGTTTGAGCGACATGTACATAGTTCAGGTGTTAGATCCTTGAGTGACTGGCTATAGGACAAATTGGAGATTGTTGGACAATTATGACCCATAGCGTCACTATTTGTAAAAGACATTATGTTTTTGTACAAATTAATTATGTAGCAATGGAAATTGCCTTTTATCATTTCGTAATTAGATTACTTAAATGTGTGAATGATGAAAGTTCTTATGATTAGTTCCGGATTGATAAGATATGAGACAGTATCAATCCATAAATGTTTAATCATTAAATATCCATAGTCGTAGTATTATCGAACTGGACATCGATAATGCGGAATACACTAGTATTGCACTTGTGCGTGTTATGGAAGCGTAACGGCATAATTCTCATGTATTTAAGTATTGGATACTTATGCAAGTGTGATAGAAGGTTGTGTTTTACCGATGGTACGGAAAACAACTTCGCTCTGGATAGACCCCGCGGAATCCCATTGGTAGTATGACTATGTGTCTATAGGAATGCGTATCAGGGTAGGTGTATTTGGTCTTAACCTGAGACTTGCATCGCTAGTACTTGCGACAATCAATACGCTCTGGTTTTGGTCGTCCAGGACTTTAACAGGTTCTGTGTACGCCTCTTCGGGGTTTATTGAGAATCGTAGTGTATTGGATGTGATGTCAAGACAGAAGTATCACTTCAGTCATATGGAGATGATGATCACGCAGGGATACATAACTCGTTCTCTAAGGGTTGCAACCATCGGGATAATATGACTATGTCATGATTATCTGATAATAAAGAGACTAGTTGATAGTGATCCGATATATGCTTCGTACGGGGTAAACACTATTCCAGCCCCAGGCCTTGCATGTGACATCTGATACTGGATCGCAATACGCAATACTATGTATACTACGCCTGATATAGATAGTATATTCCATTAAGAATATTTCTGGAGAATTGGGTAAGCATGGCGCTTTGCTAGAAGCCAACATTGTCTCGTAAATCGGTAAAAACGTAGTACTTGGTACGTACGTGTTCGGATAGTCCGACGACCGGATTTACTGCCAACATATCCAGGGATCTCTTGGGTCGTTTCCCGAAGATTCACCGATGACGTATGATTCGAGCATAATTAATCTAGGATTAATTGCAGAGAGACTTTATCTGGGATAAAGTACTATTTGAATAGAGAGAAATATTAATTTGGAATTAATCGATAAAATAATATATTTGATAAATTAAACGAAATTAGATTTCGACGCGGAATTAAAATTAGATTTTAATTCGGGCAACCGAGTTAATTTAGAATTAATTCGTTAGCGACGTGAATAGTAATTTTGCTAGGCATAATTATTTAATTAAATTTCGATTTAATTACGTCGCGACGGATGTTCGTTAATTTAGAAATAACGAACCCGAGCTCGGAAGTGTCTGCGGGCCCACTCGTATTTTGAATCTAGTGGGGCCCACATGTCACATCACATGTCACTTCACTTGTCACCTTAAGTTGCTTTTGGTTGATGGGTTTAAATGAAGTTGTTGATGACTTCTTTTACACTCCAAAGTCATGCCTTGAATGACTTTTACCAAACCAATATTTGGTATATCAATTAATTGTTTTTGAAAACAATTACACAAGTCTTCTCATTTTTCTCTCATTCACCGAAAATTGAAGCATTTTTTCCTCTCTCCCTTTGTTCTTCACTTGGCCGAAAGTCTGCAAGAACAAGATCAAAAATTGTGGCAATTTTTGAGTGCTAGGACACACATCAAAGAACCATATCAAGGTGTTAGGGAAACCAACTTGGGAGCTTGGAATCACAAGACAAAGCTTGGAGCTTGGAGGGACCCCTTGGCCGAATACACAAAGTGATCTAGGAGTTCATTTTGCTTCTCAACACATCTCAAAACCGATCATTGTAAGTGTGTTTTCGCCACTCTTCTTTGTATATTCATTCACATTTCTATGATTATTTTGATCTTGAGACTAAACCTAAAAACCCAACATAGATATAGTGACATGGGTCGGTCATTATATTGGCAAGACTAGTGCATTGTCTATATATGTAATGGACATATGGTTTATCTCAACAGACTGTGAGCTTAGTGGAAGTTCGTATAGAAATGCAGATATTCATTAGTTGAATGAGTATTGAACAAACTCATAAAATATGACTAATAGATATTTCATAAAACTGTCAATAGTTGTCTTTTCGAGTTGAGTAGTTATTGTGGTCCTTTAACTTGAGACACCACGGTGGTCTTGTGAGTGATCCTCTATGTATTAATGCATGTAAGAGACCTTTCATGGTCTGACCGCTGGATGTCTGTTAGGTATAGACCGATACTCACGAAGGTCGGTGTGTGTTAATATGAGGATTCGTCAGTCCATATGGTTGGATTATGTTTCCAGATATTTTTCAGAGTATATTCCGGAAATCTTTTGGCCAAAAGTACGTCGAAGAAATTGTTTTCTTTGACATTATAAATAATATTGAAAAAAGTTTCGCATATATTATTTATTAATGGAATATAGTTTTGAAATGTTAGTTTATATTGAGTAGATAAGGTTTTGACAGTATAACTATAACCTTACTTAATTGGAAACAGATATGACGAATGGATTATACATTAGCGTTTTAACCTCGACTTGTATGGTTCGACGTGTCGTGTTGTTTAGTTATGATTTGTAGGTGGACAAGCCTTCATGAAATATGTATACAAATATATGAGATATATATGTATATATATACACGTAACAACTGAACGTGAGCTTAGAGAGTTCCATTATATTGAGTTTACTCGTTGAGCACTAGGGCGACATCTCGTCAAATATTGACAAAGTATTTTTTTTTGGGTTTTTAGGATTAAATTGTTTAATCCAATAATTCATTAGATGAATTGAATTGATTAATTTTATATCGAGAGTTGATATAAGTTTATTGTATAATAAATGTAAATTTGATTTACATTAAATTAGTAATTATTTTGTGAATTAATTTAATTGTTAAATTAATATATAATATTAATTACTTATCTTATACAATTAATTAATTAATTAAAGTAACTTGGTTAAGTAATTGGATTGTTTAGTTAAAGTAACTAAATGATTCATAAAAAGTAACTAAATTAGTTTTATGCTAAAGTTGGTGAGATTAATTTTAACATTTTGGTTAAGTTGCTTTTTGAAATAAGTGGTGTAGATAAAAGATGTTTTCTTATCCTGGTTAATTAAATGACTTGGTTTAGTTTTGTTTTTCTTTAATTTTAATGATAAAACAAAAGCAATTTTTTTTAAAAAAAAAAAAAAAAAAAGAAGTCACTGCCGTGAGATTTAAAAAAGGCAAAAATTGTTAAAAAGACAAGTCAACTGACTTCATCTTTTTTATTCTCCTCACTGCCGAAAGTTTGCAAGAAAAATGGGCTGGGTTTTTCTTCATTTTGTTGATCAAAATCAAGCCAAAAACACTCACCAAAATTACCCAAACATATTTTTAAGAGCGTAGATTTAATCCTCAAGAGTTAAGGGTTGATTATTATTCTTGAAGTTTTCATTTTCCTAGGGTTGTAAGAGTTAAAATTTGGGGAAAAATTGGTTGTCACTCTTGAGTAATCAAACCAACTTTTGATTACCAAGATTTGTTCTTGGAAGAACTTAATTTGGTGGAATTTGAAGAAAGCTCAGAACTTGGAATATTTGGAAAAGATTGAAGGAAATGATCATTGGCAAAGCTTGTTGGTAAATTTAATTTGTAAATTTTATTGTTAGATTTGTTGATGATTATTGTTGAGAAAAATTGTTGTGGATTTGTTGGATTAATTGGAAGTATGTAAGTGAGGAATTATGAGCATATAAGTGTACGTATGATAATTGATATATAGTTGATATAGAAATTTTTGTATGCTTGGAGTAATTTTCAAGAGTTGGAAATTATGTAATATATTTGGAATAATTTTGCAAGTGTTGGAAAATTATTTTGTTAAGTTTGATTAATTTTTCCAAGAGTTGGAAAATAATTTATTGCTTGGAATGATTTATCAAGAGTTTATAAATGTTTTTAAGTGTGTTGAAAATTTTAATTATGCTAATGGTAATTTTTGATGTATGGAAAATTGTTTTTTAATGCATTGGAAAATTTTAAGTTGATAAATTTTTTTTTTTTTTGCCAATAGTTTAGGCTTAATGTCGAAAATAAAATAAAAAAATTATTTTTTTATTCGCTCAGGATTTGATTTCGTGCGAGTTCCGCTGCGCTCAGTTTTGTCCGTTCATTTTACCATGTAAAATTTGTTTCACAAGCTCAACATATTTACCTGAGAACTATTTTTATACTCTATCAAATAAAGTAATACTAATGTTGTACATGTGAATTTTGAATGAGGAGTTACAAGTTTGTTTTGATATAATGAGTTGTTATAAACATCACTATTAATTAACGAGTTATAAATTTATTTTGAAACTACCATTTACTACCTCCTCTTATGAAAGTTACAACACCAATTTATTATTTATAAGGTGTTATGTTGTGAATTGAGTTTGGCCTCAAAAGGTACCCATTTTTATGGAAAGGTGAAGAGTTAGGCCAATGATGGTTCACCACACAGCGCCGCCACCGTCCGTTGGAGGTGGGTGCTATCTATATCTTTATAAAGAAAATACTTTTATATTATTTTTGAAAAAAAAAATTATTATTACCGAAATTAATTATGAAACAGTTTTTAATTTGGATTGAATGCTGTTAATATATCGGAGGTATTAGTTCTTTGCTTTAAATTTTTAACATCTACAAATTTAAATAAATTAAATATGAAAACGTTCCTATTTATTTCAGCTAATAATTGCAAATAAAACACTTTCTCATTTTCTCTTATATATATTGCTTGCGTCGCCCTTTTGTTGAGTGAGAAAAAAATAATAAAAATAAAAATAATCCTCCATACTACTTTCTACCGATTCTTCATTTGTTCCTACACTATAAAAAATAAGAAATTTAGTGTCGAAAACAATCGACGCCAAAAGTAAATAGTTCGATATGTTTCGTTCCGGATTGACTCTCGGGGTGCTCGTTATGGGATCCAGACCATCAGAAAATGGTTGGCCCACTACCCTGTCGACATGGTCCGTACACTGCCCGATCTATGCGCGCGACTGAGCAGTGGACGATCTATGCCCAATTTCTTTTTGTTTTATTAACTTTAATTTGAAAAAAGAGAGAAAAAACCTCTCATTTCTTCCTCAATGCTTTATATCTATCTAATCAATTAAAGTTGATTAAGGTGGATCACCAACAATTTAGAACTTCGTTCATGTATTTATGATTTATCACCTAAATTTATAATTATATTAACGTCATATTTTACAGTTTTATTTGGTTAAAACAGAATTGCAAAAAATTCCAAAACGGCTTTTCGTTCTAATTAAAATATTCATGGATGATTTTTTTTTTAGGATAAAAATCAGACTAAATCATCCCACATCTTGTATTTTTTTTCAGAAAATTATCGAAATCAATTGAAATTTGAAATTTCGAAACAATCAATCTAAAATTTTTGAGACGATTTTTCAATTAATTTAATAATCATGTGGAATTTTTTTTCATGATATTTCCTCAAAATCCCAACTCGAGTTGAAATTAGAGGTGATAAAATATGACACGACTCATTAACTCAACATGAATGAATGACACGTAATTCAATTATTTTTAAATATAAAATATAACTAAAACATGTGTAATTTATTAATTACATGGTAGTATAAAGACCGTCTTATATAAATTTTTCTCCGACAAATAATATTCATCTAAATCAATTTAAATTACTATTAAATGAGTTATTAGTCAAGTTTAGATTTTTGATTTTTTTCACATAATTATTAAATTTGATTAATTTTAACAAGACATCGAAACTAACACATCACCAACAGGATCCACTGACCAATTCCCCACCTGTGGGTTAAAATATTCATCTAATCGGGTCGGGTTGCTTAAAACAGAAGCATATTCGAATCTCTTGATATTTTCATCCATCATTAACTCTTCTTCAATTTCATCATCCTTCCATTCCACCAGCATGAATACGATCCCTCTTTTAATCCTCCTCTTTCTAGCCCCCACCCAATCTCTATCCGCACCCACAACCACACTCACAGTCACCCCCAAAGCCTTATCTAAATCAGGCGACACCGTTCAAATCAAATGGTCAAACGTCCCCTCGCCTTCAAAACTCGACTGGCTCGGCATCTACTCGCCACCCGACTCACCCAATGACCAATTCATCGGCTACAAGTTCCTCTCAGAATCACCCACATGGGCTTCCGGGTCGGGTTCATTTTCAATTCCTCTTACCAACCTCCGCTCATCATACTCCTTCCGGATCTTCCGCTGGACCGAGTCCGAAATCAATCCCAAGAAGCATGACCACGATCGCAACCCACTCCCTGGGACGGCCAACCGGTTGGCCAGTGACGGGCCGGTCGGGTTCGAGAAGGGTCGTGGGCCCGAGCAGGTGCACTTGGCGTTTACAGAGGATGAGAGTGAGATGAGGGTGATGTTTGTGGCGGAAGATGGGGAGAAGAGGTACGTGAAGTATGGGGAGGAGGTGGATCAAATGGGACACGTGGCGGTGGCACGTGTGGAGAGGTATGAGAGGGATCACTTGTGTGATAAGCCGGCGAATTCGAGCATTGGCTGGAGGGATCCTGGCTGGATTTTTGATGCGGTCATCAAGGGTTTGAAGAAAGGTGTTAGGTATTATTATAAGGTAATTATTATTATTTTTTGTTTTAAATTTTTGCTAGTAATAATAAAGTCGTGTCTAATGCGACCTTTTTTTTTTTTTTAAATGAAGTATGATAGTATAGTCATGTAGTAAAGTGCTTAAAATTTGGTTGTTAACTCCTGAATTCGAGCATAGAGAGTTTTTTTTGTAAGAGGTTAGGATATCCGGGATTTCCAACGTTTAAAAAGAAAAGTATGATAGTATAATTTATAAGACCTCACCCGAGTTTAAATTAATGTGATCTGTCTCTACGGGCCTTTCGATCTGCTCATTGATTTAGGTTCTTTCCATTTTCCGAGTTAAAGCAACTATCCTTTGTGTAATAGGTAGGCAGTGATTCTAAAGGTTGGAGTGAGACTCATAGTTTTGTGTCTCGGAGTGAAGACTCAAATGAAACTATAGCTTTCCTATTTGGAGACATGGGAGCTGCAACCCCATACAGGACGTTTGAACGAACACAGGATGAAAGCATAGCAACTATGGCGTGGATCCTTCGTGACATCAAAGCTCTTGGTGACAAGCCCGCTTTTGTTTCACACATTGGAGATATCAGCTATGCAAGAGGCTACTCGTGGTTGTGGGACGAGTTTTTTGTTCTAATTGAGCCAGTTGCTTCCAGAGTAGCATATCATGTCTGCATTGGTAATCATGAGTATGATTGGCCTTTGCAGCCTTGGAAACCGGATTGGTCATATGGGGTGTATGGAACTGATGGTGGCGGTGAATGTGGAGTACCCTACAGCCTTAAATTTCACATGCCTGGGAACTCATCGGAACCAACTGGAACACGTGCTCCAGCCACTCGGAATCTGTATTACTCATTCGATATGGGGGTGGTACATTTTGTGTATGTATCAACTGAGACCAATTTCCTTCCAGGAAGCAACCAATATAGATTCATAAAGCATGATCTAGAGTCAGTTGATCGGAAGAAGACCCCATTTGTAGTTGTCCAAGGGCACAGGCCAATGTACACTACAAGCAATGAAATTAGAGATGCTCCATTGAGGAATAGAATGCTTGAGCACTTGGAACCTCTGTTTGTGAAAAACAATGTGACTCTTGCATTATGGGGTCATGTCCACAGATATGAGAGGTTCTGCCCATTAAATAACTTCACCTGCGGAAGCATGGGCCTGGATGGGGAGCCATGGGAGGCGTTTCCAGTTCATGTTGTGATCGGGATGGCTGGACAAGACTGGCAACCTATATGGCAACCTAGACCAGATCACCCAGATGTTCCAGTCTTCCCTCAACCTGTGCGGTCTATGTATCGTGGGGGTGAATTTGGGTACACGAGGTTGGTTGCCACCAAGGAGAAGCTTACACTTTCTTATGTAGGGAATCACGACGGGGAGGTGCATGATATGGTTGAGATCCTTGCATCTGGACAAGTTCTCAATGGCGGCGGCAGCAACCTTGCTGATAGTATCAAAGAAAGTGATGATACTACCAGTGGTGGTGGTTCTGGAGCAAGAGGTGACATCGCCGAGTCATCATTTTCATGGTTTGTCAAGGGAGCAAGTGTCTTAGTGCTTGGGGCTTTTGTGGGCTATGTTCTTGGCTACATTTCACGCACCAGGAAAGCAGCTACCTCGGGAAGTAGCTGGACTCCTGTGAAGACTAATGAAGATGCATGAAATTATAGGTAGTACTAAAACATATTAATTGCTAGAAATTACAAATGGTTGTTTGTGTTAATTTTTAAAATCTGTTTTCTAGTGATAAGGTTTGAAGTTTGGAAGCATTGGTTTCCCCCCTCCTTGGCCTGGATACGAAGCTGGCATGGCGGAAAGGGCCAGAGGTGTTTACAAGTTTCTGTAAATATGAAACTTCCCACGTATTTAAATTGAAATAAAAGTACTGGACGGATTGTTGCACTGAGTATGTCAAATTGAGCATATTTGAGTTTTGTTTATGTCTGATATATTGAGTAGTTTTTTTCGCAAGATTGTGTTTCATATCATTTTTATTTCAACATCAGTATTTTTTGCACATGTATAGTGTTCATTGTGTTGGAATTTCTATTGAAATAAGCTTGTTGATGTTATTTTAACTATCTCAGTTTGCTTAATCTTTGACACGTGTATAGAGCCCATATATTAAGCAACGTGCGTGTGACATGTTTCATATGCCAGTCCGGGTGAACAAATTGCGAGTCAGGTCAGATCAATTCCACGGGTCAAGCCAAAAATTGAATCCGAAAATCTGAAGAGATCCCTTGTGGGTTGTATCAAGTTTAGTGGGTCAAATTCAAATTTGAAATTTAAAGATTCGGGTCTAATCGAGACATTTTAACTCTTTAGTATACATTTAAGATCAAGTCAGGTGAAATTTGATATTTTTTTTGGACAACCTCAAAATCCGACATCATTCTTCAGGTCAGGTTGACGAGAATGAAACAAATGAAAAGATGATTGCAAATTTGGTATTAAAAGAAAATAATTGCGTAATACTAAAAAGAAAAACATTGGAGTGATTAAAGAAAATTTATGAGAATTGAAATCAGCTAATTAAGCCGAAATTATGAACTCAATGATCATTTACTTAGAAATTAAATGGCGTGCACGCTGGTTGGCACCTTTAACCCGAGAGTTCATCTCATCCACATCGTCATTAAGATGATCGAGAGATTTATTTTGCCTAACATTCACAGAAATTATTAGAATGGGCATTTGTTAGAATTTGCTTAATTATGCAACAACAGAGCAACTAACCTATTAAGTTCACTTCCCATATCAACTGCCATGCCCTTTAGATCACCCAATATATCACTTAAATCTGAAAGTGCATCATCTTGCTTCGCTTTCTCCATCTGGTTTTGATAACACAGACAAATTTCAATCCGATAATAAAGCCATTAAATTAAAAAAAATTGGTAACATTTTTATCAACATCAGCTAACACTAACCTCAACTTTCTGCATTCCATTCATTGGTTCAGGAGGAGGTGTTCGACTAGCTGAGCCTGGCTTGGGTACAGGAGCTAGCCCCAATTTTTGCCTCTCCACTTTGTTTGCTTTTTTGGATGAATGATCTACCAAGCCATCAAAGACAATCATAATATTCATGTTAATGGAGTTATGCAAGTAAACGATTTATAAGTCATGAGTCAATTGCTTGTCTTTGAGAAAACCTGGTGTGTCTAAAGGCCCTGTAATGTTTCTGGTCTTCTTTGGCTTCCATGTCTTAGAGAACATGCCCCCCAGATTATTTAAATGCTTCTCACCCTGGCATTGATAATGTACAAAAAATGAAAAAAGGTTTCCACTGTCACTAAAGAAAAAAGGCAGAAACAAGAACAAGGGCACCAAATAATAATGAAAAAAGCTTACCTTACTCAAATCTTTCTCTGTATCAGCAACCATATTGTGAGTCCTATGAATTTGCTCACCCTGTTGATGCAACATCTCAAGTGTCTTTGAAGCATCCTCTCTGATATTCTCAGCAATCTTCAGACAATTATTGACACTGTTTGTTGTGTCCTCAGCCTTATATGCCGCATAATTCTCTAATTCCTGCACACTTTGGTTCTCCAATCCTCCTGAATCGCGGAAATCATTCTTGTACTTGTGATCATTATTGAACTCCGGTGTTATAAGCACCGGTTCCGAAGACGTTCTTCTTGCAGGCTTCATAGTTTCCTTTCTATCACTTTCATCATCTGAAGCCGCTGCTATGTCTACTGACTTCTGCTTCGAAGCTTTTGCAGGTGATCTAAAGAAACCGAATATTTTGATTTTATCTATCAACTAAACACAATTACTGGCCTCATTCAATCTGTTGAATATTGACAATAGTACCTACGAAATAAGCAAATCTCAATCAATTTAAAATGATCATATCTTTTTATAACGTCAATCAATCTTTCTTGGATCATAAAGAAAAATAACAACAAATATCATATAAAAATAAAACTATGGAAACCATGATCAATTTACAAATGGCTATTAATAATTCAACAACAGTATGATACAAACATAAATTAAACACTAAGGATCTTATGCTGCCAAAGGTGGATAGATCAACCCGCCCAACCGCGGTCTAATAGCCGTTTTTTACCGGTAAAATGATATATTGATTAGTTAAATATGTAAAATTTTATCTGATTTGCAAAGAGAGAACTTAAATTACCTAAGCGGCTGTTTGAATTACACGCCGGGTGCCTTTAGTAATATTATAAAAAAAAATAGATGTATGACATAATTATGTATCTCTTTATGAATAATGATAATGGACGGTTTATCTTTCGATAGGATTCTATTTTAAGAATTAACCTGGAGCTACACAAAAAATGTAGGACAACTCGAGTTGATGATGCAAAACACGAAATGGGTACCTGAAACTACTTTCAAAGAATCGGAGGAAATAATAATTGGGATTGGATAATATTTGTAAAGAGATGTTCCGTACACAAACCGCATATTGGTTTGTGCAGAAACGAGAAAAGAGGGAGGCAATTTAACACTAGCACGTTGATATATATATTTTGTTTACTTTAAATACCACTTTGTCTTATCTATTTTGTATGTTTTCTCAAAAACCCATCTCACAGAATCTCTCTAAAGATCAGCGGCTCAAATGGCTTTCAAGCCCCCATTACAAATCCCCTCCTGGGTTTTCTTCATCATCATCGTCATTGCACCTTCTGGCGCAAACGATAACGATTCAAGAAACACAAACAACTCATCCCCAGCTCCTGCAAATGTTAATGTAAATGCAAATACAAATTACACACCGTTTAAACCAAGCATAGCCGTTATAATAGGCGTTTTAACCACCATGTTCTCAATCACTTTCCTTTTAATTACTACTCTACGCTAAGCACTGCAAGCGTGAAAACGGCGTCGGTTATGCGTTTCACGTTGAGTGTGTTGATACTTGGCTCGATGGTCACTCAACATGTCCATAGAATTAACTTAGAGGCTAGAGCTACACAAAAATGTTGGACAACTCGAGTTGATGATGCAAAACACGTAAATAAAAAAAAAAAAAAAAGCAGTAATCAAGATTATAGAAGATGATGCAAAACACGAAATGAGTACCTGAAATTACTTTCAAAGAATCAGAGGAAATAATAATTGGGATTGGATAATATTTGTAAAGAGAGGTTCCGTACACAAACCGCATATTGGTTGTGCAGAAACGAGAAACGAGAAAAGAGGGAGACAATTAAACACTAACACGTTGGTTGATATATATTTTGTTTACTTTAAATACCATTCATCTTAATCTATCCCTTTGAAGAAATCAAACACATTTGAGGTGCCGCGTAAAAGAAGAATCACAGTGTTGGTTGACATGTTTTTGACCGTTGGATTTTTCTTTTGGAATTCTTTTGTTTTGTAATCCTTATTTTTTGCCTTTTTGGAAAATTAGATGGGTATTTGGGCTTTGGGCCCAACTTTTATGTTTGATTAGCGATGATTAATAAAATTATATGTAAATTTAATATAGAAAATTTCTATAGTGATGGTAAAAATTACGGTATCAATAGTGGGATTATAATAGATTATTTGATTAGAAAGTATGCGTTACATTTAACGGCCATAATAATCCCACAATTGATATTGTTTTTTTAGTCCATCATCATAAAAAGACCTTTTAAAATATTATAAGTATTTTCTTTCCATAAAAGTGATAAATTTAATTTGTAAAAGTACTCAATTTAAGGCCAATTGACCTAAAGGACATTGTTGATTTGTTTGTTCATAATAAAGATTAATAAGACTCTTACACCATCTCAAATTTGAAAGTGAAAATGAAAGGCAAGAAGTATTTACAAATAAATAAATTAAATTATTTTTAATTAATGGTAGGTGAGTATGCATAACCACTAACTTGAGTGATATTTCCTCTTGAATAATGAAAAGTGCATCAATAATTTGTTTGAATCCTCATAATGTCACACACACCCTATCTTGTCTTGGATCTTAAGCGATGCCCAAACCAACCCATATATTTTATCTCAATGCCCTTTGAACTACTGAACTTTTGAAGCTATGGAGATTGTTCTTATAAATAAGACATGGGTCGAGTTAAAATGTTGAATTATTATTATTATTATTATTAGGTAAAAGGAAAGTGATATTAATTGGGTCATGAGGTATGTTGTGTAAGAGAAGAACCTCTTTTAATGTAAAGGGAGGATTGCATTAAAAATTTGCAATATTTATATGGGAATTTTTCATTAAGCAATGCCAATTCAGGTTGGTTGAAATTACTGACCCATTGCTTTAAACGACTTAGCACGAAAAGGATTGTCCTTTCGCGTATGGGTGTTCATAGGGTTGGGTCAAATTACCACCCGTTCCGGCGTGATCCGATTCGGGTGGGTTAAAAAAATAATGAAATTTCGGGTTGACCCGACCCGATTTTACGGGTCGATTCTCAGGTTTGACCACGCAACCCGGCCCGACTCGAAAAAATTATTTTTTATTATTTTTCTAAAATTTTATTATTTTTTAAAGTTTTTATTATTATTTCAGTTGTTTATTATTTTTTTATCTTGAAATTTTATATGCATGACAAGTTTCAGGACATAAAATATTTAGTATTTATCTCTCAAAATAATTAATACATAAAAAAAAATCATTTTTTGCCTACCCAACCCGACCCGCTCGGGTTTGCATACTCAAATTTCGGGTCTGAGTCTGACGACCCGCGTGACCCAACCTAATCGAATTTCGTAAATTTTGAAAAAACTCAACCCGTGAACACCCCTACTTTCGGGGGTATGAAAAAAGAACAGGCTAAGTATGAGAAAGCACAGAGAAAGGTAATGCCTCCAAAGCTAAGTATGAGAAAGCATGAAGAATGATAATACCTTCGGGGCTAAGTATGAAAAAACAAGGAGAAGGGTCATGGGTCATGCCTCAGGGGCTAATTGTGAGAAAGAACGGAGAAGGATCATGCCTCTGGGTTTAAATATGAGAAAGCACCGAGAATGGTCATGCCTCTGATTTTAAATGCAAGAAAGCACGAAGAAGGGTCATGCCGCTGGTCACGTTCTGCCGCATGATCTAATTCCGAAGGTTGTTGAGAGTTCTTGAAGTGAGTTCACTTGCCGCTAGCTGTTGGCCTAGTTTTGCCGCATTGTGAAGCAACTCATGTTCCGAGACTCCAGACCAAGTTGGGTCGGGGCTAACAACAAAGCTTATGGACACATGTATTGGGGAAATTCTGTCTGTGTGGTCTGATTCTGAAGTTTGCCGGAAGATTTGTGCAACATGCCCATTTTTGGCCTTAACCATGCACTTTACCGTAAAATAGCGGTATTGTAAAAAGCCATCAAGTTGAGCTCATCCAGGGACGTAATTTAATCTCATGGCCGCTATATTGTGGCTTATTGACTCGCTAGAAGAGTTCCCAGAAATTCTTTGTACTTTAAATTTTAGAGTGGTGTGACAACTCAAGTATTAGGTGTGTATACTAGTGAAACATGTGCAATGTCTTTTAAAAGCTGTTTAGGGGGAGCCTATGTGAGCCTTGGGGTAGCCAATGGGGCTTCGGTGATCTACGGATATTAGCCGTGAACCCTCTCGCTCTTAAATGATGCTTATGTAATGGCGTATTGTAATGATCACGATATTAATAAAAATGTTCGATTTTATATCCGATTGTACTATTTATTTTCCCTTGTCCCGAATCAGTGTGGGCCTGCATTTACTCTTTTGTGCCACAATGTTAGTATGATATGAGAATGTTTATTAACTTTCATAACTTGCCGCTATATCAGTATGTAGACATCTAAAACTTGGAATTTGAGTCTGTTAGTTTCAGGATGGTTGACTTACGAAGTGTGAATCTCAATAAGTATCGCACGAGTCTGATTTTCGACAACGGGAAAAGTCGGCCTGTGACACCCGATCCAAACCCGACCAACCTGATAGATTTCAAGCACGGACTGGACATGGCAAAGCTTGACCCATATTTTGCCACACCTAGATGAATACCCAGTTTCATTTAAAGTTGAGACTCCATAAATCAATTACCAAGTACTAAGAGAAATCAATGTAACAAATTGGGAATGATATTTTAGCAACATGCCAATGTTGGGAGTTCACCACGAGTGAGACATTAACGGGTTATTTTATATATATATATATATATATATATTTACATTGTTGGTTAGGTTCAAGATCACCTGACATTTATTTGTATGCATTGGGTTGTTTTTATTCTTTAGAGAAATTATCTTCGGAGTTGACCAAGTACTGAACAATAACAAAACCTATTTGTAAGACCAACTTCAATAGACTCTGCAAATATTATTTAATTGTAAAAAGAGGCTTATCACAAAATTAGTTTTAAAAAAAATACATCAATTGAGATATTTCAAAATAAATTTTATTCCTTATTTTTCAATATCCAAAAATGACCCATCTTTCTTCAAATATTATTATATAATATTTTATATTTCTTCACTATATACTTAAATTTGAATTTTTTTTTTTTTTAATATTTAGAGCCTTAAATTTTAGGTCAAATCTTTAACTTCAATGTAGATGTCGACTGTCTACAAAATCATATATGCACTAAAGTTCTTAAAAAACATAAAGGGACAACAAATCTATATGTTATCATCAGATATGTCATAAAATGCCAATTGAGTCATCATTTCTGATTATTCAACAAAACTCTTCACAAATGAAAGATTGATTAATCACTAATATTAATATTATCCCCCTTTTAATAATAAAAGTATTATATTTATAGGGGTCCCGGAAAAGAGTCAAGGTTGTTGTTGGTGCAATTCAAAAACGACCAAGTGATTCCTTTACGGGTGTGCTTCAACTTGCTGAAGCATATTTCATTCCACAAAAGAATTTACAACGATAAAAACACAATGCAAAATCTCCCATCATTTAGATAGAAGAAGTTGAATTTCGTCTTCCATGGGAAACCTTAAACTAACAAAGTCTCAAAATCTTTGGCCATATGGAGGAATTTATCAACATGCCACCACTAGCTACTTGTCTTGGTATCCCAAGTGCCTTGTCCAAATATCTCTTCAATGATGTTGCATGTAGGCAGAAGCTCCACGCCTTTAATAGGACTCGGGTATCTGGCATCCCAAACTTTAGCATCATAGGAATCCCATAAATTCATCTGACCAACTAGATCATTACACCCATCAAGTTTATTGTGCAAAGATTTGCTGTGCTCAGTCTTTACTCCACTTAATTGCAAAGCATGTCCAGCATTCAATTGCCCCCCAGGAATCAACCATATCTGGCTGAAACTCGAAAGATGTACACGACTCATCTTCAACATTTAAAGCATCCTCAGCTTCCCCTGGAATTTTATCCATGTGAGGAACTACAACATCAAACCCACCCTCCTCAAATGACTTTGCAATGTAAGTATCAGAAACATTGTCTGCCCCACAAGCTTCTACAGTTACATCTCCCCCACCGTCTCCCACATCACCATCACTGTCATCTCCATCACTGTCATCTTCATCAGAAGAATCCTCTCCACAGTCTGCCTGCTCTTGATCTACAAGAGACTCAATAGCAGAGTCTTCATCTTCTTCTGAAATTCGAACTTCATCAGAACCCCCGTAACTTCCCTGCCACTCATCATCATCGCTGTCAATATCCAGCTTGTCAGATCTATTCTGAACAGCCCGCCTACGGAGCACGAAAACATTAAAATAATAGCTGACAATTTCCTTTTTGGTTCTAGAAGGGAACACTGCTGACAGGTGCTTCCAGAAATTCCTACCCAAAGATACAGGATTGGAGTAAACAACTTCATGAAAAACTTGTTCCTCTTCTTCACTCCATTTACAAGACACCTCCTCTCCCATGTAACATAACCCCAACTTCACAAATTTTTCATGGCCAAGGGATTTCAATAGCTTTTCCCGTGCTTCCATGACATGCTGTTGCACACATCTGACAGAGCCTTCATCCAGGCAGTCACAGTCCATATCGCCCTGTCCAACCTTGTCAATGTTGTGTGCAAAGGAATTTGAGTCAGGCATTGGAATGACACAAGTTCCCAACCATTTTTCTTCATTGTCATTGTCAACAACATAATCTGATCCCAGATACTCTGAAGAATCATTGCCAATAAATGTGGCTTTACCGTCTAATATCTTCTTCCGAATGTTCCTGTCCCATGATGGAAGAATGGCTTGATGATTTGGTCCAAGAGGAACTTGTTTTCTAGAATGGTCCAATACAGAAGAATAAGAATCTTCAAATGGAACAAATGTTCTCCGTGCGAAGTCATATTCAAAACGTTCGAAGGAACGAGGTGCATGAGTTGTAAGTCCTGACCCGGCATCTTCCTCACTAGAGCTGCTGGTGACCCATGATAAAGGAGCAATGGTCTCAAAATCATTGTTAACTGAATTAATTAATTCATTGGCAACTGCGCCATTTTCGGATGCCTCGTGCCACTGATGTTTATTTAAGCCACCCACATCCTCAACTGGTTCATAGAAAGATAAGATCAGCCAATACTGAAATCAACTATAATTTTAGCATCTTGATGTTTAATTGCAATCTATACGTATGTACTGTATAAGAGCACAGTTAAATATGGACCGGCATCTTACCAGATATATCATGTTTGTGAGGGGCAGTAACACAAGGATCAAATTCTGAAAATCGAGTCAGCTTATTGTTTATATCAAGCTGTCTTGAATGCTTATAAGGGAGCTCCTGGAACCCTTCATTGTCAAAAGGCCTTTTAAATCCCATTCTTTACCTTAACCTACAGGATAGCCAACTGACCACTAAGCCAAATTGAAATAAAAATAGCTAACAATTCAAATTTACGTTCTGTTCCCAAAAAAAAAAAGAATCACGCCTGCTATTTAAGCCTAATAGCACAACTATGCCCATTAGTTCTCGTCAATACGCAAGCATGACAAGCAACAAAGTGTTTGACACAATATATACTTGCTTTAGCATCCCCTAATTCACATAAATAACATGCAAAACAAATTCATAGTTAGGAGACATTCATTAAAGTTTAAATGCACGATTCATCAAAACAAAAATTCCAAAAATTCATTTACTTACGAAGAGCACTACTCAGTTTTAACCACTGATAAATAAATAAGAACAGTAACTTACAGATAAACAAGTTAGCTTACCCGTAGCTAAATCTTAATAAACTAGTAACATAATAAAGTTAAGAGTAGAATCACATTCATCTCAATATAAAACAATTGCCCACTATCAATACATAAAAAAAGGTTAAATAATACTGCCATATCAACAATTTCAATTAACAACAAAAAATTACCTCAACAAGTATGCAAAGTTCAAACTTCAAGCGAATTGACACCCTAGAGGCCTTAGTTATGATGGGAACACACTGAATAGCTGACAGCTGGCTAACTGACGAGAAAGTACGTTTCCCCAATCGAATTAGAAAAAATGAACAAAACCCTAAAATTTTACAGAAACCCTAACCCTAGATTCCCAATTCACAATCAATACCACAAAATTACTACCCAAAATCACATGAAAAGGCTACTAATCACAAAAGAAACAAAAGCCCTCTATATTTACAGATTTGAACAAACCCTAACGGATCCAAAAATTCGAAACTTTAGAAACCTAAGTACGAAAGCAGATCGAGACTTATCTACAAAATTTAACCGATTTAGGGAGAAATATTAGTATAGATAGCGAGTCGATACAAAACCAATAAGAGATCAATTATAAGCGTTCGTTGAGGAGATCGAAACCCTAATCCTAGAATATATGTAAAATTAACGGCTGGGAATAAAAGAGGTATCGATCGGACGAGAATAAATAGAATTGAAAGAAATTGTTTTTTATTTCAAGATTAGATCGAAATTTCAGATTATAAACAGAGATCGATTTGGGAAATAGAATTGACGAAACGAAGAGACGTAAGAAGAGGAGATACGGTTCGTACTTTTTGTAAAGAAAGCGGTCCGACTTAAAGAACCGGGTTAATTTTCTTGGATACGGAAACCCTTTTTGATTTGAGAACTGGATCCTTTGCTCATCATATATTTAAGCTAAACCGGGCCATGTATAGATGAAATTTACGTTAAGGTCCCTCCTTACATAACCTTTTTTTTTTTTTTTTTAGTTTCCCAAATTTGCTAAAAACTTTTTATTTATTTACCAAATTTGCTCAAATTTTTTTAAAAAAAAAAAAAAATTATGCTTCGGATTAACATTCCTATTAGGGGCGAATTTTTTCTCTCCAAGTTTGATTAACTTGATTACTTATATTCTAAATATTTTATCCGAATAATAATAGTATGACATATATATGAATAGGTTAGGTTATGTAAACTCAAAAGGATAAATCAAATCAAACCAAATTATTTTTCCTACTAAATAAAATCGGATAAATTAATCTTTTGATGTTATTATACTATATCATAAACAATTAAAGAGAGAGTTGAGTCATGATTAATATACCTAACACATTTGCCATGGAAATATACATGCATTATTATTGTTCCATTCCATGGCATATGTGCTAGGTATATCTATTATAATTTTTACCATGCTTTTCTCAAACTATTTATTAATTATTCTCAATTTTAATCATCATTCAAACATACTTCTAATAAAATGGGATGATAATAAAATCGAAAATGAGGAAATTCATAAGAAAATTGATATCGTATCAATTGAAAGAGAATATAAGAGAAACATGATTAAGTTGGTCTAAATATGTACAACATAAATCTTTAATACCCCGATAAAAAATTGAGAGTAAATAGTGTTGTCATATATCAAACGAAATCGGAAAAAAAATAAAGTTGAAAAAATAAAAATATAAAAAGAAATATATAATTAATTATGACTGATGAGACAATAATTTGTAATAAGAGTAAGCTTAGATGAGCACAAAGATCCATCATCTTCAAGAAAATTCATTAATAATAGAGCTGAGAGTCAGGCAAGAGCTGAGAGTCGATCAATATAAAAATTTGCCAAGTTCTGACTTTATTAAACCAAACCAAGTGAACAACAAATTCCAATATTCTTTCTACTGACCAAAGACAAATCCAGACACTACTGTGTTCCTGGTATTACAATATAAAAAAATTTAAAAAACGACATGATATCAGAACTTGAAGATATGAAATGTAATAATAAAATAATAAAAACAAAAATTGTAGGATGATATTTAAATCTGTCAAATATCTATTCTCTACAAGCCTTGCTTTGTTATGCTTTTTCAACCATTTATGCCACAGCAGGCATGTCCTTGAGCCATTTATCGAGTGGCTTACCAATGGAGTAGACAATGAAACCAATACTCCTGAGCTTCTCAATATCCAGAATATTACGACCATCAAACACAAATGCAGGCTTCTGCATGTTGTCGTAAATTTTCTGGTAATCGAGCGTTTTGAACTCATCCCACTCGGTCAAAATGCAAACACCGTGAGAATCCTTTGCTGCCTCGTAAGCATCTGAGGCGACCGTAACTTGATTAGTAGATGACGAACTGGTGGGCTGGAGATGAATTGGATGGTCCCAGTCGAACTTATTCATTTGAAGATCTCTTTGAATGTTTTCCTCCGAAACCTGAGGGTCATATATACTCAAGAGAGCCTTGTCACCTATCAGCCCTCTACAGACATCAATGGCCGGAGTCTCCCTAGTGTCACCAGTGTCCTTCTTGAAAGCAAATCCTAAAATGGCAATCTTCTTGCCTGAAACAGTATTGAACATGGAGGAAACCACACGGTTCACAAACCGGGTCTTCTGATAATCATTCACCTTAATGACCTGTTTCCAGTAATTTGCAACCTCAGGAAGGGCATTACACTCGCAAATATAGATCAAGTTCAAGATATCCTTCTGGAAACAAGATCCTCCAAAACCCACACTGGCGTTCAAGAACTTGGGCCCAATTCTAGAGTCGAAACCAATAGCATGGGACACCTGAGAGACATCTGCACCTGTTGCTTCACAGAGTGCAGACATGGCATTGACGGAAGAAATCCTTTGTGCCAGGAAGGCATTGGCAGCAAGCTTTGAGACCTCAGCCGACCACAAATTGGTGCATAAAATCCGATCCTCAGGAACCCAATGGGCATAAACATCTTTCAAATCTTTGATTGCCTTTATACCTTCCGGGGTTTCCCTACCACCAATGAGGACCCTATCTGGATTGAAAAGGTCCTTAATGGCAGTTCCCTCAGCAAGGAATTCAGGGTTGGACAAAATTTGAAAGCTAATCCCTTTGGAATTATGCATCAATATCTTTTCTATAGCCTCGGCTGTTTTCACAGGAACGGTTGATTTCTCAACCACGATTTTGTCAGATTTCGAGACATCAGCAATCATACGTGCAGCACTCTCCCAATAAGTCAGATCAGCCGCTTTGCCAGCTCCAAGACCTTGAGTTTTTGTCGGAGTATTAACCGAAACAAAGACTATATCAGCCTCTCTAACATGTTTCTCCACATCAGTGCTAAAGAAGAGGTTATTTCCTCTGCACTGTTTTACCACCTCATCCAAACCAGGCTCAAAAATAGGAAGCTGATCACTATTCCAAGCATCAATCCGTGACACAGAGATATCAACAACAGCTACTTCAATTGAAGGGCATTTCAGCGCAATCACAGCCATTGTAGGCCCGCCGACATAGCCAGCTCCAATACAACAGATCTTCACCATTTTTACCACACTATAAGAAATACAACGAGAACAAAGTTAATTTTTGTTTTTCTTTTATATATATATATATATATATATATGATTATAATTAATACTATATGCCAAAATATGAGACAGGGCAACATCAATTGATAAATCATAAGAAACAAACTGCTTTCATTTCGCAAATCATTTAAACAACCGAGAAAAGATTCAATTTTTCCAATAACAATCAAACCAAGAACCAATATTTTATTATCAGATCTATGAACTGGGATTTAAAATTAAAACAAACAAACAAAATGCAATGACAGTGTAAAACAACAATAGATCTGAAAAATTAAAATGAACCCAGAAAACAAAAACAAAAACAAAAACAAAAACAAAAAATGAATTGTCCATTAAAGAATAGAAGAATTTACCTTCTGGGTCTGGTTCGTTAGATCCAAATAAGAATGAATTGAAGAGAGAAAGAGAGAGAGAGAGCGCGACTGTTATAAAGTTTACAAGAAGAAGCTGATGCCGAGGAATGAGGAGATCTAAAGGTTCGTGCATTAAATACCAATAAATTCCCACCAATTAAGTTTCAAGATCTAACCACAGTTTTTGATCAAACAGTTTTTAACTCTTAAACCGTTGAACGTTTTAATTTTGCCCCAATTATATACATCATGATCATGTTAGTAATATTTTTTTGGGGGGTAAAATCAAGTGTTTGAAAGAATTTGAAGGAACATTTCCATAATCCCATGCACCGACAAAACATAGATCGAACAGAATGAACGTACAAATTTGTCTTACTATACGTATTCATAAATATCATGTCATATATAATGGGATTAAAAATAAAGACCTAAAATTATGTTAATCAGAGAAATAAATTATTATTATTATTATTATTATTATTATTATTATTATTTGTTAATGGTGTTTTTTAAGCACTATGATATTTAAGCAGCACGATATGGGTAAAAGAGTAAACTCTCTTGTTGATCGAGATCATTAATACCGACCCAACCACATGAGTTAGGGGCCGAGCACTTATGATCGGTAACCGACCACTTAAGATCGGATGACCGGGCATTATCAGATCGATAGTAGCATTCTCAGTTCAAAAGACCATTGTGACCGACCTCATGAAGACCGGGAATATGGCGGGATACGCTCCAGAAGATAAGACATCATATTCTTACGGATAAGAAGATAAGTTATCCTACTTTCATGGGGAAATGTAAGGTTGATAAGTCAGTGTCCTAATAGGATATGAGAAGTGAATGAGTCAGTGTCCTAATAGGATATGAGAAGTGAATGTAGTTTCAACTAGGAATCCTTATAGGAAAATGAATCTGATTTCTTCACTATTATAAATAGAATGTGAAAGTGTAAGTAAAGAGAATCAATATCCTTACCATCAGACTTGTAAACACAAGACAGACCAGAAAATGTATATTTCGGTAATAAAACATCGTCCGTTCTATGCCCGTGGACGTAGGTTGGATTTGATCCGCCGAACCACGTTAAATCTCTTTGTTGATTAGTGTATTTATCTGTCTTTTGCCAAATTTGTTTTTGGTTTCCCATAAACAAAACAAATTCACAGTTGGAGGAGGATTGTCTCGGGAGTAAAAAACCCTTATTGCCCCTGAGACCAAAATCAGCCGTCAACAGTTGGCGCCGTCTGTGGGGAACTCCAACAAAAAGCAGCTCGCGTATTAAGACGATGGCAGAAGGTGGAAATCTCCAGTCGTCGGGGAGTCCAACAGCAGAATGGGTGGAGAAAATAGAGGAAAATATGAGGAAAGAAAGGGAAGAAAATCAAAACATGTTGAAGTCCATGATGAACAGACTGGAGAGGATGGAAGAAACGAATAATGAGAAGCTTGAAGCCGGAGCCAGTCGGAGGAGAGGCGAAATAGCGGAAGGAAAAAGGGTCGCAGATGTGAGTAATGACGATGAACTGAGGAAGAAGGGTCCCTACGGGATGAGGTCCGTAGTGGTAGGGAAAGATTTACAAACAAAGGATACGTGGGAAGAAGAAGAGGAGCGACAGTTGCCAGATTCTTCATATGATAGCCACCGCAAAACATGAGAAGGGAAAAAATGAAGTATGGCGAGGCTGAACGAGAAATCTCAAGTCACGAGGAACGCCGCACCCGGGGTGACAGACGCGAAGAAGGCCGCAGGAGGCGGCACGATAACACATATGGCAATATAAAATCTTGGTTAAGAAAAGAAATGACCAAGTGGGAAGTGAACCTCAAAACTGACACGGGAGATGCTCGGGACGGCGAGATTGAATCTCCCTTCACAAAAGAAATAAGGTCGGTAAAATTCCCAAGACGATTCAACATGCCGTCCATGACGCTCTACAAAGGCCATACTGATCTAAAATCCCATATTGAGAGTTTTGTCCTATTAATGTAGGTCCAATGAGTAGTAGGGGATGCCGTTTGCAAAGTTTTCCCCCTAACCTTGGGAGGATCTGTCATTCTGTGGTTCAGAAGTCTAGCCCCAGGGAGCATCAGAAGCTTCACGCAACTCAGGAAGTCATTTGTTCGGCACTTCAAAGGAGTCTGCGTCCCAAAGAAAATGGTGGGAGAATTGAGACTGATGAAGCAGGGGGATGATGAGCCCCTGAGGAATTTTATTGAAAGGTACCATAATTTGGTGCTCGAGGTCGGAGCGTACGAGTCATCGGAAGCGCTAGAAAGTCTCAAGGGATGTCTGAAGGTCGGGAAGTTATGAACTCACCTGAGGATTGAAGACGTATCAGATTATGCCACTGCCCTGGAGTTGGCCAGGAAGTTTATCTTAATAGAGGATGAGAAAAAGATTGCCCGGGGAGTAAACACCCGAAAGGCTAAGATACTCAGGTCAGACAATCAGTGGGATTCGATCAGAAATTTGAGGAGACCAGTCCCGGAGCAGAAGAAACTCAGACCGACACCTCCAAGTAGTCATGTTCAAGAGATAAAGTCATCTGTCCAAGTCAACCATGTCGCGGGGAGGACAATATACACCCCCTGAACAAACCTATGACCCAGATAGTTCGGGAAATCCAGGATAAAGGTCTGTTTGCCGAGCCTAATTTGAGGAGTTTCCCGATTGAGGAGGGAAATAGTAGGGCTTACTGTATCTACCATAATGTAAGGGGACATGCCACGAATGGGTGCAGAGACCTGCGGGAGCAGGTGAAAGACTTGGTGAAAAAAGGCTATCTCAGTGTGTACAAAGACCATACGATTTTTGAGGTCGACCAAAGTTGATAGCGGAAGTCATCCGGTCGGATGCGTGGAATGCTGAGATGCAGATTGGATGTATTAAGAAGAGCCTTGATTGTAGTGACCCTTGTAGAGTTGCAAGAAAGGCAACGGATCCCAAAAATTTGAGTAAGACCTCTTCTGTCTTAGGCTGACATTTGATTATGCTTGTTTGTTATGGCCCACACAATGGTTTTGATATTTGTTTTACGGCTCGGGTCTGCTCTTGTACCGCCGAGACCGATGTCTCTTTCCGGCTCGGGTCTGCTCTTGTACCGCCGAGACCGATGTCTCTTTCCGGTTTGGGTCTGCTATTGTATCGCCGAGACCGATGTTTCTTTCCGACTCGGGTCTGCTCTTGTACCGCCGAGATCGATGTTTGTTTCAGCTCGGGGTCGGGTTACGTCCCACCGAGTCGGTTTCTTTGGACTGGGGATGTAACATTATCCCAGAGCTAAGTCTTTCTTTTAGCTCGGGGTCGGGTTACGTCCCACCGAGTCGGCTTTTTGGGACTGGAGATGTAACATTCCCCCAAAGCCAAGTCTTTCTTTTAGCTCGGGGTCGGGTTACGTCCCACCGAGTCGGCTTTTTTGGACTGGGGATGTAGCATTCCCCCAGAGCCAAGTCTTTCTTTTAGCTCGGGGTCGGGTTACGTCCCATCGAGTCGGCTTCTTTGGACTGAGGATGTAACATTCCCCCAGAGCCAAGTCTTTCTTTTAGCTCGGGGTTGGGTTACGTCCCACTGAGTCGGCTTCTTTGGACTGGGATGTAATATTCCCATAGAGTCAAGTCTTTCTTTTAGCTCAGGGTCGGGTTACGTCACACCGAGTCGGCTCTATTGGTCTGGGGAGGTGACATTCCCTCAGTGCCAAATGTTATTCTCAGCTCGGGGTCAGGTTACGTCCCACCGAGTCGATCGTCATCAGCATAAGGGCAAAGCATTTTCTCCACGGGTAGATATCGGGATCCTCGTTGACTGAGCACATGAAGGTGGCAGGAAGGACCAGATTTGCAGCCAATGCATTTTTCTCTGCGGTTCCTGGAGTGACCACCGACGGATTCATCGGCACACCATCTTTTTTTATAGTTCCCAGCATCAACTCGCAAACTCGTTGTTACCGAGAACTAGGGGATAGATGTTGATGGTGTTTTTTAAGCACTATGATATTTAAGCAGCACGACATGGGTAAAAGGGTAAACTCCCTTGTTGATCGAGATCATTAATATCGACCCGACCACATAAGTTAGGGGCCCAGCACTTATGATCGGTAACCAACCACTTAAAATCGGATGACCAGGCATTATCATATCGATAGTAGCATTCTCAGTTCAAAAGACCATTGTGATCGACCTCATGAAGACCGGGAATATGACGGGATACGCTCCAGAAGATAAGACATCTTATTCTTACGGATAAGAAGATAAGTTATCATACTTTCATTGGGAAAGGTAAGGTTGATAAGTCAATGTCCTAATAAGATATGAGAAGTGAATGAGTCAGTGTCCTAATAGGATATGGGAAGTGAATGTAGTTTCAACTAGGAATCCTTATAGGAAAATGAATCTGATTTCTTCACTATTATAAATAGAAGAGGAAAGAGTAAGTAAAGAGAATCAATATCCTTACCATCAGACTTGTAAACACAAGACATACCAGAAAAAGCATATTTCGGTAATAAAACATCGTCAGTTCTGTGCCCGTGGACGTAGGTTGGATTTGATCTGCCGAACCACGTTAAATCTCTTTGTTGATTGGTTAAATCTATTCGTTTAAAGGGAATACGGGTTTGAAAAAATAGACTCGTTTAATAAATGAGTCAATTCGATTCGATTCGTTTATTAAATTATTGATTCGTTTATTCGTTTAAGATTCACTTTATTATTTTCTTTTACTAGTTATTATTATTTTTCAATTAAGATTCAAGAAATTATGGCTAATTATCATAGAAAAAGTATATATTGTCGATATTTGGTGAGATTATTTTAGTAAATATATTAATTACATATTTCATATGTATATATTTATGAAAAAATAATGTAAATAAATTATGGTAAATTATGTTATTGAATAATATCATGATTAAACGAATATTCGTATTCGATTCGTTTAATAAACGAATTTGATTCATTTATTAAACGAATCGAATACGAATCCATTACATTTTAATTCGATTTGTTTAGGATTCGATACAAATTCGATTCATTGATTCATTTTGCCACCCCTACTTTAGTAGGTGGTATATCATGTTTCGGGTGTATATGTCATCTCTCTCACAGCAGCTGGGTCCAACACAGTTGCGAGATCCAGCTGTTGTGAGAGAGATGTCATATACACCCGAAACATAATATAATTTTTCCTACTTTAGAGGCGAGTAGCCAAATAGTGTTTTTTTTTTTAAATACGGTAAATCCTCCTATCCTCTGGCATGTACTCACAATCGCGGAACCATATATAGGTGAATAATGATAGTTATCCCCGCTCAATTTGAAAATTTATTAAAATGTGTCATATAAATTAATAAAAAATTTAATTTATTAATGAGATAATTTTATTTTTCCCTGTTAAAATGAAAAGTACCTATCAATTTTTTTTTTGTGAAAATCAAAATTTACTCTTACTAAGTCAATGTTATTACTACACCAATAGGTACGGGAGTAACTCCAGAGTTCTTATAGACGTTCCAGGTAAAAGAGTATAACATGGGTATGTGTACGAGACTTTTTTTTTTTTTGATAATTGGGGTATCCGAATCAACTTATGCGCACATCGATTAATCCCCGTGACCTGTACTCGTGCCTATTGAGATTCGAACATGACCCTAAGATTAATCCTCGATTAATCCCAGTGGACATGACCCTAAGAAAATACATCTAGTGGGATTCGAACATTGAACTTTAAAGGGAGCAAACCACTCATACTCAAGATATTTACCATTGAGACAACTTTTTGGGATTATGTACACGAGACATCACAAATAATATCAAAAAATTAGATATTGCACTTAACAATGGATCGAACCCACCCTATTCAATTGCTTATAGTAATTTTCTAAGGCTTAGAGAAATAATAATGATGATAAATAACACTTAGAGATGTGATGGTGATATGTACCAAACCTCCTTGTAAAAATTCAACAAATTTTATTCGAACTTTAAGACCGGATAGAAAATTATTCTAACTTACCATATAAATATTGAAATATCTGACATAGACGGAAATAAAATTGTTGAAAGTCTCAACATGGTAATATGAATCATATTATAAAATTATAAAAGGACAAATATTTTGAATAATTAGAGAGATTATTAATGGACGGACCTGTCAGAGTTGAAATTTTTTAATTAATTGATGAATTTGAGAATGGCAAAGTCAAGATGAATTTGATTGGGAAATTTAGCCTAATTTGTAGAGACAGCTTCATTCATGATTGCAATTCAGCCATTCAAGTGACATTTTGTCATTCATCAGTTTGTTTTATTTCTGCTATGTAACTTTCAAAGCTGTGAAATAAAATGACAAGCAGGTATAAATCTACAGCCAAATTCCTATATCTTATTTGAAGGAAACATACAGAGGTTTCTAGCAACAAATTCTCACACATTACTTCCATACAACAGGAAAAGGTTTTCAGGACGAAGAACAACAGTTACAATTCATTTTGAAACGATGATACGAACTTGTTTACGGATGATTTGAAAGCGTAGGTAGTCAGATGACATTCATTTTGTTTGGTATTTTAATGCCCGCTCTCTTCAGAAGTTCGTTTGAAGCTTGTTTTGCCAATGTAATGATCTCCCTCTGTCTCGGAAAATTAGCAACGAAGAGAGACAGGGTATGTAAGTGTAAGTGTAACAGATAAAGATCTAAAAGCAGACAGGTAAACGAATGACTATTGGTATATTATTTCGAGAACATCTAGTAAACCTGCGCATAAGCTCAAAAGCATAGGATTCATTTCATAAGATTCAAATATGTACTGCTAATCTAAATTCTACCTCTAATGCACATCGAATCGCCAAATTTAGGAGAAAAAGAAAGAGAGAAAACATAATACCTCATTAACAGTTAAGATTTTCTTATTCTTCATAATCCACTGCCCATTGCACATTACAGACACAATATTCTCAGTTCGCATGCAATATACAAGGCTGGTAATGCTGCAATCAGTAAATCAAAATTATAAAAATAAATTCAAATATACAACAAAAACTCGGCAGTAGGACTAGAATCTGGTTAATGGCAAGAAAACAGCCAGGAAAGGATTGTTGGCCATATGGCTCATGATTAATTCCCACCTCAAGAATCTAAATAACTTTTTATAAGTCAGATAACACCCTTGTTTTTCACTTGTTTATACCCAGAATATGACAGATTACATCAAAAACCCCATTAAGTTAGAAAATGTAATGCAATAAATGAACAAAATTACTGCGTTATAGATGTCTCAAGGATCGTTTCATACCAGTCATGAACGGGAACCATAGACCAAGAAAAAGGATCAACCACAACCATGTCAGCCTACCAAATCATTAACACAAATATCAGTCTCTCTCATTTTTCAGCAAAAGCATGCAGAAGATCCACTGATTGTTATCCAGTAAAGGAGATTACCCCAACATAGTTCAATAACGAAAATATGTTCTTGCAGCAGGCAACGATTTTTTATTTTTTTAAAATGAAATAAACAATTTTAAAGAGACGAAGAAGAGTGATCTAATCCAGCTCTCAAACCTTTTTCCCAACCTCAAGCGACCCTATTTCATTGTCCCAGAGTACTGATTTTGCACCATTTATTGTCGCCATTCTGAGAACTGTTTCAGCAGGGAGAGCTGTGGGATCAGTTGTTCCGTTTGCAAACACTTCCCGTCCTTTGTTAATCAAAGAAGCTAAATACATCTCATCAACTGCAAAAATGTAAATACTCTAGATCAAAATTTTAAGCAAGTACAACATAAGTAATCTTACAACTATTTGGAAAATTTTCAAGAACAATTTCTTTCTTGTCACATGACTCAGAAGTACGTTGAAACACCATTGCAGTCAAGTTATTCCAACATAGAGAAGCTGACACCATCTCCACAAGAACTCTCACTTGATCTCCTTACATGTTTGCAAATTTTGCACATCAGCATTGTTACCTTTTGAGGGTGTGAGCTACAAGTTATGTTCAGGAATTAGAGAAAGAAACATTTTCATGTGAAGCAAGCAAACCACCCACCAGCTATAGTATTACCACAAATGGAAGGAATGTGACAATACCAAATATTAGGGATGAGCATGGTTTGGTCCGGTTATAAAAAAAAAAATAATTATAATTATTCTGTTTTTTTTTTAAAAAAAAAAAAGTAATTGCACGATTTTTTATTGAAAACTTTATAATTATTTTTAATTGTCGGTTTGGTTTGGTACGATTCGCTTTTTTCAATTTTTTAATAATAACAATAAAAAATTAAAAATTAATAACATTCACTGAATCTAACAATTATTTAAATTTTTTTATACTGTAATTTTTCTAATCATCACAACTACATCAATAAAATTTTTTCGTAAGCTATAATTATCATTTAAATTATTTAAAATGTAAAAAAATAAAAAGAATAATAACCAAAACAAAAAATTATAAATATTTCATGAAATTAATCATCAATAAACACTAAATAAATTAAATAATGTAACAAATATAATATTAAAATAACAACATAATATGATTTGAATTAAAAAAAATTATTCAATTATTTCTGGTTTGGTTCGGTTTTTCTTAGTTTAAAAATTATTCTAATTCGATTCAGTTCGGTTCGGTTCGGTTCGGTTTTTAATTAAAATATCGAACAATTATTTTTTAAAATAAAAAAATTGTCACTTCGGTTCGGTTTTTTTCGATTCGGTTTTTTTTAGTTTGATTCGGTTTTTAGATTTCAGTTACTTTTTTGTCTGCCTCTACCAAATATGGAAGAAATGTGAGAATACCAAATTTGGAAGAAATGTGAGAGAGGAAACCAAAGGTTTTAGAAGTAAAACAGACCAATGCTCATTCTATTATTTGATGGTGCCCCATCTGTTCCCAAGGAGACACAGATGTCAGCATGAAGCATCTCCCTTATTGGAGCAAAACCAAGCATACGCATTGCAGAAGCTGGACAGTGAGATACTTTTACCCCAGCCCTTGAGAGGAAACCAATCTGAAGATGAGAATGACACAGTTACCTATATAACTCTCATGGTTCACAAATACTGCGTGACTAAAACATAACAAGCATCAAATGTGTAAGAAAAAGAAAATCTTGATATCCTTTAACAATTGATTTTCAATTGGTATGTACTATTTACTTGCGACAAGATCACTTCCCATTTACTGCCAGTTGAACATCATGGTATGATTCTTTCAAAACAACTTACCACAATGGATTGCCGCTTAAAGATTTATGCCCCAAAAGTAAAGGGATGGCATAATAAGAAATCATTATGGATGCTAGACAAGCTTGCTTATGTATTCAAAATACAATTGATAGCAATATAGAGAGAGTTTTTCTTTTTTTCGTTTTTCCCCTCATAATAGTTCATTAGAACATTCATAGAATCTGAAACTCCGAAAATCAATATCACAAACAATCAAGCAACTTGTGTGGGATAAAATATGCATATGAGCAGCTCTAAGTTAATACTCCAAAAGGCTCCCCCCCTCCTCGAACACCTAAGAATAGTGCTCATACTCTTTCCATTTAGCTGAGCTGTCTCAGTAATAATTTCAAGTTCACTAAATAATCAAAAGTCTCCTATTACAAAAATAAAAGAAGAGAGAGAAAGAGAAATCAAAAGTCAAACTTCAGTCATACCTATCCCTATGTCATTGATATTCATTTACACCATCCAATTAACAAAAATAAATATATCTACTCTCAGATTTTTTATTAAAGCTGGTGCCACAGCATACTTGAAATTCTAAAAGTGTGGAACAATTTAGGAGCAATAATTTACCTCAGTGTGGTTGACCCAAACTGAATGAGCTGAGAGCAAGTTGTTCTGCAGGAATCCTATCTTGTCCAAGAATGTAACTGTCCCATGATCAACTTTTCGAGTATCCATCACAACTTGATTCTCGTAGGGTATCTCTGCAACGTGCTAAACAGAGGCTAAGTCAGTTAATCAATTTCAGAAACAGCATCTCTCTGACATCAAAGGTCCCCTTACTTTATTTGGATTTAAACTGAAATTTCAATATCTCTGACTAAAAAAAAATAAGTAAAGAAGGAGATCACGATTTAATCTGCTGTTTTCGTTTGCCTTTTTTTGTGGGGAAAAAAAGCCTCTCATGGTAAATCAACACAATATTCTTCAAGTCCATTTCTAACAACTTATCCACAATGGCTTCCCTGCGGCTTCAGGCAAGATATTAGTGCAATAGCATAGTAATTACATAGTGCTACTTTGAGTCCTCATTTTATGGTGAATGTTCAGATTCCAAGTGCTCACCTAGCCAAGCAGTATTCAGCATTCAACAATTTTCTACTCCACAATAAGAATTCGCATGCATTAGACCAGTTTTACAAGAAAAACAACCTTCCTAACATGTACCATCTTCCTCTGCAACACACACATTTGGGGGGGGGGGGGGGGGGGGGGGGGGGGAGAGAGAGAGAGAGAGAATTTGGTACCATGTGGATTCCAGTTTTCAATTCTTTAGCGGTATCTCTTGTTTCAAGTAGTAAGCGATCAGTTGCATTCATGATTTGTCTAATTCCAAGCCATATTCTAATGCGGCCATCAGCTGCATGATGGTGCTTCTCATAAAGCTCCTTCTGAGACTGTGTTCTTGAAGTGAGAAAATTAGCTTCAGTCAAATGAAGACTGTCTCAAATTTTAAAGTTTCTTCAATCAATAGCACATATTAAACAACCTCAAATGGTACTCACTGATGAAACAAGATTAACGGAAATGGAAGAGTCAGATTGACTTTGAGTGGTGAATATGAAACATTCATTGGCATACACACGAAAAGGAATATACTACCACATGACTATCAAGCATCCTAAAGAAAACATAAACATAGAACAACCTGAATACAATCATCAGTAGTGCGAATTGCCCAAGACTCAGGTAAACCCTCACCACAGTCCATGGTTGACTGGACTAAACACGCACGTAGGCCCAGTAATTCAACTGCCCTAGCCATTCCAGTTACATGCTGCCCTCCAGCTTCGGCAAAACACGTTACCTAGTTCCCAAAATCCCCAATCACCATCAATTACATATAATAACCTCAAAAAGAAACTCTCCAAAAAAAAAAAAAACACTTACACCAGAGTGAATAAGCTCGATTCCGCAAAGTAAAGTAGAAATGTAAGAATCTTCCTCAGTCATGTTAGATTCATAAGGCCAAATTCGACCGTGCAACCATGTCATCAAATCCACGTCATCAGCTATCCCTCTCCCCAGTTGTTGAGAAGTGTGCACATGTGTATTAATTAATCCTATTCTCAACAAACATAATCAAATTCATAAAATTAAGTACAATTTCCGAAATATTCACTGTAATATCACTATTAATAAATTAAATTTGGCGTCTCTAATGTGGCAAGTGAAATGTAATTTTGGTGAAAGTGGTAATATGTATACACAATATTTATAACGTGAAGATTAATATTTGAAAAATTAAATGACCTGGAAGTAAGATTTGGCCGTGAAGATCGATGATTTGATCGGCGAGATGAGAGAATTGTTGAAGAATATCAGCAGATTGACCGATGGCTTTGATTCGGTCTTGTGAGATGAAAACGCCACCGTTTCGAAATACCCGGCTATCTTTGTCAATTGTAACGATCACCGCACTGTGAAGTATCATCGTTGACCCACCGCTGCTACTCTCTGTCTCCATCACTTTCTTGCTACAATATGAGCGTGTCTAGACTTTTCCTTCTTAGTTTTGACTTTTATTGATTGGGGATGACTACAATACAGGATCTGCTTTATTATAAATATGAATAAGGAAGTTAATACACAACATAAAATACAAAACATAAAATATTTATTGGGAAATATTAATGAGTGCCATTAGGGTACTTGTTAATGATCAATTTTAGGAAAGTTTTTATAGGAAAAATGAAAAATTAATTAATGTTTTGACAATTTTTTACTTTCTCCATAAAAGTGATATGAAAACTTACCAAAAATGGATCTTTAATGAGTGTCCTTAGGGCATTAGTTAGCATGACCCATATTTATTTTAGAGAGATCCATGGAGGCGGATTGAAGGCGACAAGAGGAGATGAAGGCGGTGATGTCCGAAGAGGAATGGATTCAATTCGGCTTTTATCTTATTGTTTCTTTCTTAGAACTCTAATAATTTCCATTAGATTTATGACATGTTTTTATTGTTTGTACCTTTAGTCATGAACTAACTCCTTAATTCTGAAAAATGATGTAATTGATGCTTGAACCTTTGTATTGTTTGTAATTTTGTTATGAAGTTTTATTCAGTTTATTTATATTCTTTTGAGTTTAATGCTTCTTGATTGCTGGCAACAATTGAGATGATGCATGTTTGAAATCTATCACTCGGGAGAGAGAGATTCTGAATAGATCTAGAGAATATAATTTAGGATTATATAGAGTTCGGGTGAATATATAGTTCCTTTGAAGTCGTTAGTATAGAATCACAAGACGTAATGAGTTGTTAATTACTAGATTTTTATATGGATATCTAAGTCTGTAATTGATAATATTTTCACTCATACTCGGGAGATGGAGTGAATACTTATGATTCTTGACTTATGAACAATACAACTGAATAAAGATTAATTGACATGACTAATACATAAGGGATAGCTAGGTGAAATCAGACTTTAGAATCTCTATCGTATTAGTTCCTCATATCTAAATATTTTTATATATTATTTATCTAGTTAAATCTTTATTATTTATTTTCTAAATAAAGTTAGGATTATCAATTGTAGTATTTAGTGCGAGTTAACGCAATCCCTGTGGGTTCGACACTCTTAACTCATTTTTTTACTAAAACTTGACACCGTACACTTGCGGTACGATATAAAATATCACAACATGCATTAACCTAAAAATTTAGGCATTAAATATGAACATAGGGTATTAAACATGAAAATAGTGCATTAACCTAAAAAATTAGTGACCGGCGTAAACATACACGTATAACGCAAGCGCACGTATCGTTCAAGTAGTATAAAAATATCGATCCCACGAGAACTTAATTCCTACTGTTGTTATTAATTATTGAATCTATTTATTTACAAATATCTAATTGAGGATGAAGAGAATGATTGCTTGATTGATTTGGTTGATTGTAGTTTTGCAAAATAAATAAATAAATAAAAAGAAAAAAGAAAATACTAAGGAAAATAACAAAAGACACAAAAATCTAGGGTTGTGAATAATTCTAATATCTTTTAAAAGATGAAGTGATTATTTTATGTTTGTGTAATAAATCAGTTTACTAACCTGGAACACGAAATTATGCAAAAGCCTATGTCGATGGTCAGACGCAATACCCAGTTTAACCTAATTGAACCATATGTCTATGTCAACCAAATTATCTGGATTCATTAAGTTTAAGTTCCAATATGGCTACCCCCGCCCGACAGGTATATGTCTATCCTGTAAGGAAATCTATTAAAGGGTTATCTATCATCAAGGAAGATCGTGGGCTATTAAGTCTAAGGCTGAAACCTAAAATCCCTATGTCTAGTTCATTTTAGATTTACCACATCAATCTTATTGGTGATCAGACAACAAGAAGCATTAAGCTTAAGACTTAATAAGTAAACCTTTAAATTACCCAAACTATAAAATAACCTCTTATAAACCGGTGATATTAGAATTCATCACAACCCCAGATAACTAACACATAACTAGGGCTAGTAAAAACTTAAATAAAATAAAAGACATAAAGTAAAATGCTGAAAAGTAAATGACGGAAAGTAAATGCTGAAATTAAATACTGAAAATTAAATGCTGAAAAGTAAATGCTGAAAGTAAATTGCTGAAAAGTAAATGCTGAAAGTAAATTGCTGAAAGTAAATTGCTGAAAAGTAAATGCTGGAAGTAAATTGCTGAAAAGTAAATGCTGAAAGTAAATTGCTGAAAGTAAATTGCTGAAAAGTAAATGTTGAAAGTAAATTGCTGAAAAGTAAATACTGAAAGTAAATTGCTGAAAAGTAAATAAAGTAAAAGTACAATAAAAGAAAATGTTGAGGTAAAAGGATCCATTTTATTACTTCTATTTTAGATATCTCCCTTAATATAATATATTAATTTTGCATGATAATTACCAACCAGCCATATATGCGGTATCCAGATTAAGTCAAATTAATAATTAATTACCAACCGACCAATCAGGCGGTATCCAGTTTAGTCAGGTTAAAACCAATTTAAATAATTACCAACCGACCAATATGACGATATTCTCGTTAAGTCGGGTTTTAACTAGTTTATATATTATAATTAAGGGAGATTAATCTAAATATTAGTAATAAAAGTTTTATCTTTTACCCCAGCAAAGGGGAGTTACCTCCTCATTACTGAAAATTAAAAAACTGAAAATTAAAGAAAGAAAAGTACTGTGCGTAAAAGTAAATTGCGGAAAGTAAAAACTGAAAAGTAAAGAAAAAAAAGTGCGAAAGCGGAAATTAATTACTGAAAGTTATAAATAAACAAATAAGATACAATATTCTTAGTATTCTTTAGGAATTCCTTAGAAGAAAGTATGAATTTTACAAATGAAATGGCTTGATATTTATAGGCAGAATTTTGTCTCCATCAAATCATCACCAAATCAATTTTAATTGCTCCACTAATTACTCCACCAAATCCATTATTAATTGCTCCACTAATCTCTTATCATGTTTGGTGATGATTTGATAATTTTTATTATTTATTTATTAATTTATTTTTTTGCTTTGAAAATGATTGAAAGTGACTTTAATAATTACACACAACACACTTTTGGATGGTCATCAATTTCGGACATGAAATCTTCAGAATTCGAAATTATTTTGTCTTTCAAAGCTGTAGATCTTGAGTCTTCTTTAATCTGGAACTTGAATCAGCTCAATCCGATATCAGAGTAAAAAGGTATGCCCACATTACGACAGATGCACAAAATTGGAATTTCCAAAACTGCACTTCATTAAAACGCCCTTTCAAGTTTCCAATCTCCAAAATTAATATGTCAAGTCCAATGTTTGCCCTTATTTGACCCATATTTCGTCCTAAATAATTTCATTAAGTCCCAATATTATTTTATCTGCCAAAATAACTAAACCACATCGAAACATTCATTAAACTCGAGAAACTAAACAAAATATTAAGTAAAAGGGGCGGTAAATATTGATATATTTTCCGCTCATCACACCCCCAATCCTAACATTTTGCTAGTCCTTGAGCAAAACAACAAAATAAAATACAAGAAATAATTAAAATTAAACTAAGCCACTTTCGTATGGATCACTGTTGCATTTAGCATATGCAACAAGCCTTTAAACCCCTAGGTGTCCCTAGTGGACGAGTTATAGTCTCGTGAGGGCTTACATCAATGATACCCACAAACGTTTTACAAAAGTAAAAAGGTAGTGAAACTAATGCACACAAAAGCAAAAAGACAAGCGAAAATAGAATAAAGAAGTTAGTGACTAATCAGGTGAAACTTCTACTCCAAGTTACTAGTTGTTTTCTTTCTTTCTAAATTACTGAATAAGTAAATTCTCCTATTATATTTACCATTCTCCATATACACAGCCAACACAATATTAAACAACTCATTTTTTCCACAACAGTCATAAGTGCAATTGATAAGAGAATAATATTTTTGTCCTAAAGTTCTATCAGATTTCACACCTTTTTGTAGCAATGGAATAATTTTTCTCATTTTTCTGATTTTTTCTTTGATTTTTTTTTATTTATATACAATATCTTCCATCTATGTAACGAGTGTTGGGTCGGTGGCTCCCAAACCAGTTGGCTTTAGGGCACCAGGTGTTAAGACACCCCTAAGGACTTAATTACTCAGACTTCAGATATTTTTGCAGCATCTTTGATCCATGTAGCGAGCTTTGGGCCAGTGACTCCCAAACCAGTTGGTTTTAGGGCACTAGGTGTTAAAACACCTTTACAGACTTAATAACTCGGATCTCAGATGTTTTTTTTTTTACTCCATTGCTTTTTGAGATGCTTCCTCCAGTTAAACTAAAGCACTGAATATTACAAACTTTTTAATTATAACTCATGTCCGTATGTTACTATGCATATTGATAATACCTGCCAACTGAGTATATGAAGATCCATTTTAGTCAGTATTATGGAGAATTCACAAATTAAATAATTCAAAAGGAAATAAACAAAAATTAACTTATTTCAAAAATGGTTTAAGATACGTCTCAGGAGTGAAAACTCCTTACTCAGCCATCTCTTACCAATTTCACATTTTTAGTCAAAATAAAAATTAAAAAAACGCAAAATATTTTTGTAATTTTTGAAAATTTTTCAATTTGTTTTTTGTATTTTTCAAAAAATTTTGGACTAAAAATAAAAATAACACAAACTAAAAACAAGATACTAATCAACTAATTTCCTCCCCCAAACTTAAATGAGACATTGTCCCCAATGTCTTAAATAATAGAAGAAGAGTTTAGAAGATAATACCTGGTTAGCTGAAATTCTACAGGAAATTAAAGGTTAAGATCCAGATTAATCCGACGCCTCTTACCACGATCGTCCTCGGACCAATTTATCTTTGAATGGATATGGTCAACTTGTGGTTCATAGGCTAAAAGTTAGTCTATTAGATCCGGATCAGTTCTGGCAGTGAAGAGGAGTTCTTTTAAAGGTTTCGACACGAACCCATTTCTCCGAGCATCATCAAGAAACACACAAAGAAAATCATAAAATCCATCAACGTTAAGCAGTCCAAGCGGTTTCTGGTGTATGTTCAGGTTCGCCCAAGATAGAACTATAAAAATTTCCTCCAATGTGCCCAGCCACCTGGCAAAGCGATAAAAACATCAGCACGGTTAATCATTTCTACCAGTCGTTCAGACATACCTGGCACGATCAGTTCCTCTCCGTTTGATGATCCAATAAGATTTGCCTCTGCCAAGGGTTTTGGGATGATTCCCAAAACGTGACTGCCTCCCTCCTGTACAGCCTTTGAAACGATCCCCATTAGTCCAAGATTACCTCCGCCATATATTAAGTGCATATTCATTGCAGCTAAAACTCGACCCAATTCATGTGCTGCTTCTTGATGAGTGGTAAATCTATCACTATTTCTCACTCATTTAACCTAATATTTTGTATAGGTTCTTGCGTTTTGTGAATATTTTGATGTGTTTTGTGTTATTTTGTAGATAAATAAAGTTTCAGGACATTCTGGAGGTGATTTGGGCCAAAACAGTGAAAATTGGACGAAAATGGCATTTTGGTAAATTCCCGCATCGCGACGCCAAGACCTTCAGCGTCGCGACGCCTAACGTGCGCCGAACAGTGCTAACATGCACCGGGTCCACAAATCAGAATCTGAGAAAAGTTTGACTTTGCTAACGTGCGCCGTGCCACGTGTCACCATCACAGCTGATCTGCTAACATGCGCCATGCCACGTGTCAGCATCCTACGGTGCCGACAGTCATCATCGCCACGTGTGCCATGTGTCACTCCACGTCATTGCCACGTCATCAGCCACATCACCAGGTTGACCAAGTCAAACTGCCACCTCACCGCCACGTCATCATCAGCCAATCAGGAAGTGCCACGTGTCGCAATCCTACGGTGCCGACAGTCTCTTTCCCACGTGTCGCCACATCACCGCCACGTCAGCATCAATCATTGAGTATCAAATCCTTATATGACACGTGGCGGATAAGAATCTCATCGACCAATCAAAAGCCGCCACATGTCACAATAATTGAAGCCCAACCACCTCGCCACGTGTCACCTTATCAGCTTATCCAGATGTAAGATACTGAAACTCATAGAGACATAAGATGTTTACCCTCGTCCCTGTTGGACAATTATGACCCATAGTGTCACTATTTGTACAAATCATGGTGTTGTTGTACAAATTAACTATGTGCAAGGAGATTGCACTCTTATCATTTGTGATTAGATCACCTAGATGTATAAATGATAGGAGGTCCTTATGATTAGTTCCTGGATTGAGATGATATGAGACAGTATCAGTCCACGAAGGATTAATCATTAAATATCCCTAGTCGTAGTATTATCGAGACTGGACATCGATAATGCGGAATAGACTAGTATTACACTTGTGCGTGTTATGTGAGATCATAACGGCATAGTTCTCATATATTTGGGTATATGATACTCATGCAAGTGTAATAGGAGGTTGTGTTTTACCGATGGTACGGAAAATAGCTTCGCTCTGGATAGACCCCTCGGAATTCCATTGTTGGTATGACTATATGTCTATGGAAGTCCGAAATCAGGGTAGGTGTATTTGGTCTTAACCTGAGACTTGCACCGCTAATGGTTGCGACAATCGGTATGCTTTAGTTTTGGTCGTCCAGGGCTTTAACCGGTTCTGTGTACGCCTCTGCCGGGTATATTGAGAATCGTAGTGTATTGGGTGTGATGTCAAGACGGAAGTATCACTCCAGTCATAGTGGAGATGATGTCACGTAGGATACGGTACTAGTGCTCTTAAGTACTGCAGTCATCGGGATGTTATGACTAGGTCATGTATATCCGATTATAGAGACTAGTTACCAGACATCCGACATGTGCTTCGTACAGGGCAGACACAGTTCCAGCCCCAGGCCTAGCACATGACATTCGATACTGGATCGTAATACGCAATACTACGTATACTACGCCTAACATAGATTATATATTCCAGTAAGAATATTTCTGGAGAATTGGGTAGGCACGGTGCTTTGCTAGAAGCCAACCATGTCTTGTAAATCGGTAAGCACGTGGTACGAGGTACGCACGTATTCGGATAATCCGATGACCGTATTTACTGCCAACATATCTAGGATCTCTTGGGTCGCTTCCCAAAGATTCACCGATGACAATTGATTAAATTAGAATTAATCTGTGATTAATTAAGAGAGAGAATTAATCTGGGATTAATTAAGTTGGACAAAATTAATCTGGGATTAATTGAGGTATTATTTAATCTGGGATTAAATGTGTTCGGAAGAGAGAGAACGCGGTTAATTTGGAATTAATCGGTAGAAATAAATTTAATAGTTAAATTTGATTTTTCTATTTAATTTATTCGTATGGGCTAAAATTAATATATCGGATATATTAATATGAATTGGATTTCGTTACGAAATTAAAGTCGGACTTTAATATGAACGAACAAATTAATTTAGAATTAATTCGTAAACGACGTTCGTAATATATTTGTGAGGCATCGTTATTTAATTAAATTAGATTTAATTATTTAGCGACGAAAGTTCGTTTAATCGGATTAAACGGATCCGAGCCGCGACAAATGTTCGTAGAGACATTTTGAATTTTGAATTCAAAATGGTGGGGCCCACTTCACACATGTCACACATGTGAAGTGGTGGTTGGAAAGTGGTTGGCATTTATGCCAAAACCACTTACTTTCCAACCACTTGGTTTAGGTGAAACCAAATTACCCCAACTACATGGTTTTGGTAAAAGGGTAAAACCTTTAACAAAAGCAAAAAGCCTTCTCTCTCTCTTCACTCTACACAATTGTAACACATTTTGGAAAATGAAAACCCTAGAAGCCTCCTTTTGGGCGTGAGCTTCTTCCTCCCTTCTCTTTGATTTTGTTGCAAAATCAACAAAGCTACACTTGGAGAAATCAACTAAGGTGATAGGGAAACTACTTCAAGAGTTGGAATCATCACTTAAAGCTTGGATCTTGGAGATCTCTTCTCAAATTTTAAAGCTCAAATCCGTTCATTGTAAGTATATTCCGCAACTTATTTTGAATTTATGAACACCTTTGCATGCTTATTAGATCTTTGGCATGTTCTAGGAACACTAACAATGGTATCAGAGCCAATTTTAAGCATGAAAATTTTAGGGTTCATGAGACTAAAATTTGGGGCTTTTATGTTTTGAACATGATTATTTCAAATTGATGCTTTGAGCATGCTTAGAATATGATAACTTAGAGTTATGCATGATTAGATTTGAAACAAATCAAATGAATCAAAAATTATTTTTTTCCTAGTGTGGCCGAATTCACTGTACAGTGGATTACACGTTTTTGATTTTTTGTAACATGAAATGATGTGTTTAAATGCATGTTAAATGTTGATTGTTGGTTTGATTGGATTAGAATCAAAGTCAATAAAGTTTATGTTAAAATCAAAGAGCATGTTGAGCATGAAATGATGTGTTTTGGATTCAATTTTGTGTTGAGCATGAAATGATGAATTTTGCTTCAATTTGTGTTAAGCATAAATTGATGGATTAAGCATGATTAATTAAGTTAATTGGTATTTTGGAAATATTAAGTTTAATTAATTAATCATGGCTAATACACTTTAATTAAAGTAATTGTGATATTTAGAATATTATAATTATGTTAATAAGCCTTTAATTAAGAATTGGGCTAAAAGTGTGTATTTGGGCTTAATGGGCTTGGTTTGACTAAGTTTGGTTTTGGACTTTTGGATTGGATCCAATTGGGCCCAAAACCAATTCCATAAAGTCAAAAATACATCACTCTTTAAAGAATTTAATTGGGCCTAATGGGCCTAAATTGATTTGTTGGCAATAAGGTGATTCCTATTGGGCCTTGGCATTTTGGGTTTGATCCATTATGGCCAAAGCCCATTCCTTAAGAATCAATTAAAAGCCCATTGGACTTTAATTGAAATGACATTGGATGTTATTGGGCCTTTGAGACCCATTAAGATTGGATTTGGAATCCAAGTCTTTAAGGCTTTTAAGTAAGTGTAAATATTTAATTTGGAATAAATTTGGAATTAGTATTGAATACAAATAAATTGGATTTAAAGTTGTAGTTCAATATAATTCAAGAATACTTACTTTGAGTATTTATTCTTAAACGAGTTTGACTCACGCAAATCAAATCGTTGTATGAACATTATTGGTCATTAATTCAAAGATTATTAATTGGATTATTGATTGAATAACATGATTGTATGAATACATGAATGTGTTGTATGAATAATGTATATCGGATGGATATTAGAAGGGCGAGGGCAATTTTGGAAATTGTAATAAATTTAGAATTTATTTAAATTGGACCTGCGTGTCCAGCCTTTTATCTCCTTATTCTTTGTATTTCTCTTCTCACATATTCCCCTCAATGTAAATGAGGTTTCTTTATTGTATTATGTATTGGGTAGAAGTTAGAATAGTTCTAGCCGGGGAGAGGAAAGGGAGTGATTTGCTTTTAGGAACAATTTGTGACATATCCATCCGTATATCATTATTAATTTATTTATTTATACGCGCTTTATTATGTTTAGAATGCATGTTTAAGGGTGTATGATGATGAGACCTTAACAAAGATAATAAATTGGTTGCCAATTTGCACGTGAAAAACCCTCAAATCATATTAAGCGTTTTTCCTTCCGTTGAGTGATTCTTACTCAAGATCCAAAGTTGGCATTGGTTTGTTGGCCAAAGTCAAGACCTTTATCAATTGTGGATGTGTTTGAATCATGAGAGTTTTGTTCCATATCGGTGTCTTGTCCAAGTCGTGATTTGTTGGCCAAATTCAAGATCACTTCTTGTCCATCGACATTGATTACGAACCTTTCCATGTCAATGGGTTCCGCTTAACTAGGATCATTAAGTTTGTTGTGCCAAACCCAAGGCTTATTTGATTCAGAGGAAAAAGGTTAGATAATATATTTGATATATTGACATATATAAGATATATGTTTCGGGCTTGGATGTCCACCTACTGGATCTAGGAATTGGATGAGATCCAATTGATCTTAAAGATCTACCTAGTTAAGTATCATACAATTTATTGGCCAAAGTCAAGATTGTGTGTTATTTAACGGGATCCTAGCCCACTAGGAAACTAGTTTCCCGAGTACTCCACAGAGGGTTAGAGGCTCACCGAAAAATAGTGGGAGGCAAGTATTAGATTTGCAATATTCGTTTAGTTACTTGCCATACGTGCTCAATCAAATATCATTCGTCAAATAAATTATATATTAGTTGGACTAATATTTATTGTTGTTTTAATTAAACATTTGGACTGTATTCAAATTACTTCATTTATAGTTGATTATATAATTGGATTATAGTAATCAATATATTTGAATTTTACCTCTCATTATATTTGATTATATAATTGGATTATAGTAATCAATATATTTGGATTTTACTAATCATGTATAATGATTATATAATTGGATTATAGATAGTAATCAATATATATTTGATTTTAACTAATTAAATTGTAATAAGTTATATAGTTAGACTATAGTAATCATTACATTAAATTGTACCTGAAATCGTTGATTAAATATTTGGACTATTAGAATCAAGATTAAAATGAAAGATTAATGTTTAAAACATTATCCTAGGGAAAATGTGTTTAAACGACTTTAATTTTCAAATTGGGAATAAATTTCAGGATAGTCCTGAAACTAAGAAGTTACTTTATTTGATAAAATAACATCTTAGGCCTAAGCCCGGAGTTAAGCAAATAGTAGAGCATGATCTTTGGAAGATTTATGTGATGATAACTTTAGTGCTTAATCCATTATGCTTGCCATAATGACTCCTTAATTTCCTAATCAGAACTAAGGATTAGATCCTTAAAGTATGATGAAGAAATTAAAGGATCTTCATAGATCTATTCTTAGATCTTAGAAATATTAAATTGCAATAAACAACTCTTGGAGAGTTAATGACTATTCTCAAGGAGACCAAAGCCAAGTTTGCAATAAGGCAAGTAGCGCAAGACGCATCTTACTTCAATATTCTAGAAGGCCAAGGCTTGGCCAAAGACTTCTGGAATGCGAAAAGGGCAAAGGCAAAATCATTATAATCTTCTAGGAAGATAAATGACATATCCTAAGATGTCTGCCTAAATTGTGGCAAACGGGGTCATTGAAGCATGACTGCCATATGGACAAAGCAGACATGAAGGAATTGAAGACGAGCAAGACTCTGACTTCAAATATGTTTGTCATAATATGTTCACTACTAGTATTAAATTGGATTTTAAATACTTAGTGTGATACATAAATATGCATTGATGTGCAGAATCTGCTGTGAGCAAGATACTGACTTCAGATGAGATTAATCTGCGAATCGGAAACGGGACGACAGTCGCTATTTCAACCGTAGATACCTAAGTTTAGGAACTACCATTTGGGTGTGTACTTAAATTAGGAAACTGTTATAATGTAACTAGTTTGACCTAGAAACATTATCTCTATATCGAGTATAACTCGTTGCGAGTATACCTTTTTATTCTAGAACACTAAGTATTTTATTTTATAAAGATGATATTGAGATAAACACATTAGATGTGAATAACAATATTTATATTTTGAATATAAATAAATCTCAAACATATAATATGACAAACAAATAGCTCAAACTGATTTGATCAGATGAGACTTATTTGTGGCAGTGTTGTCTGGGACACAATTAAACAAGACTCGTATATCCACACTTTTGAAGAGTGGATACTATGACAGATTTGATTCCACTCAAATAAAGTCTACGAATCTAGTTTATTAGGTAAAGTACCTAAAATACCTTTTACTTGGTGAAAGTACAAGAACCACCGATCTGTTAGCCCTATTCATAGTGAAGCAAGTGGGCCCATGTCTAGCTAGGCTAGAGGTGAATATGAATGTTTCGTGACCTTACAGATGTGGCATCGCGTTATGTTATATGTTTCTTTTGAAACACAAATCAGAAACTTTTAGAGTTTCGACACGAAATAGACGAACAGATCGGCTAAAGTATTAAAACATCACAGTTTGACCATGATGAAAATACTTAAGCAGTAAGTTTCTCATATACTTGAAAGAGTATAGTATTCTTTCAATGATGACTCCTCCTGGAACACGTCAGTTTGACGGTGTGTCCGAACATAGAAACCGAATTTTGTTGGACATGATAAGGTTAATCATGAGTCACTCTGAGCTACCATTTTCCTTCAAAAGGGATAAGCATTAACAGTGCAATACTTATTTTGAATAAGATTCCATAAAAATCTGTTTGACAGATTTCATATTAGATATAAACAGGAAAGAAACTGGGCTTTCTCACTCCTGATGATTTGGGAATGCTAGGCATACGTTTGGATGATACCAAACTAGAACCCAAATTGGATAAGTGCCTAATGTAATTGGTTATCCTAAGAAACCAAAGTATAATACTTATACAACTCACTAGAGAACAATGTAATTGTTGCTCACCATGCGGTTTTCCTAAAAGGAATACCGATATGCAGTGGTAAGTGGGAGGATAGTAAAACTCGATGAAAAATCAGAGTTATACTGTTCAAGGCACCAAGTCCTTAATGGAACACAAACAGTTCATCAAGGATGAAACTGTACCAGTAATCTTCGAATACACAAGAACCGCGTAGGTCGGAGAGAGTCATAAAATAACCTGGGGTATGGGTTTCTGATCTCACCTCATAAAGATGTCAATCTTATTGAGGAATACGAACTGACTACGTATGAGGAAGTGATACAAGGTATCGACTCCCTATTATGGCAAAGTGCCATGAGTCCGAAATGGATGTTATAACAACTACGTTTGGACACTAGTTGTTGTACCACAAGGCATTGTGCCTATTGGTACTATATAAGTCTTCAAGGAAGACATACATGAAGGCAACATACCAACGTAATAAGCTAGGCTTGTAGCGAAAATGTATCGTTATCAACATTGTGTTGATTACAATGAAATCTTTATCTGTTGTCACGTTAAATCCATTTGGATAATGCTTGCTGATGCTGCATGTTTCATTTATGAAATATGGCAGCTGAACGGGAAAATCACTTTCCTTAAAAGGAAACCTTTTGGAGGATGTTTACAACATCCTGACGGTTTTGTCGTATCAAAACTAGCAAACAAGGTTTGCAGGTTATTCGATCCATATTTGGATTGAAGCAAGCATTAGGTTCTTGGAATTATCGTTTCGATGTAATCATAATAGTTATGATTTAATTCAAAACGAGAAATGATTCTTGTGTATATAAGGAGGTTAGTGGGAGCGCACTGACATTGAATGTCCTAAATAATGATGATATGTCATTTCTTGGAAATGATATTCCCATATTACAATCGGAGAAAGCTTGGCTTTCATGAAAATTCTCCGTAGAATTCTTAGGAGAAACAACCTTTATTCTAGGAATAAAGATCTACTGGGATAGATTTAAAGTTTTTAACACTCTCTGAGAACTCGTACATTGAAAAATGTACGTGACCTGGTGTCTTATACGCTTTGAGCATATGGAGTCACAAACGGGTCAATCCAAGTGATAGTCACTGGATTGATATTAAGAACATCCGTTAGTATCTTAAAGAACTAAGGATGATGTCTTAAAGTATGGAGAAGGAGAACTTGAAGTGACTGGGATCACTGCTGTAAGTTTTCTAACCGATAAAAACAACGCTACAATACAGTTTGAATAACGGAACAGTGAGCTGGAAATCTTCTAAGCAAGATACTGTTACCGAATAAACAACAAATGCGGGTCATTGCTGCGGCTGAGGCAGCAATAGAAGCCATATGGGTCATTAACAAATCTAATTAGATTAGATATAGTTCTGTTAGCAGCTGAGCTAGGCTACAGCGCAGACTAAAGAATTAATGGTCTCATCAACGATCCAGATATATACTTTGACTATTCATCTGATTCGTTCGGATCATACATCGTGGCGATGTGATGATCGAATAAATCGCATCAGACGATAATCATACAAATCCGCTGACGAAAGCATTTCCTCAGCAGTTTGAGCGAACCGTACATAGTTCAGGTGTAAGACACTCGAGTGACTGGCTATAGGCCAAGTGGGAGATTGTTGGACAATTATGACCCATAGCGTCACTATTTGTACAGATCATGATGTTGTTGTACAAATTAACTATGTGACAAAGAGATTGCACTCTTATCATTTGTGATTAGATCACCTAGATGTATAAATGATAGGAGGTCCTTATGATTAGTTCCTGGATGGAGATGATATGAGACAGTATCAGTCCACGAAGGATTAATCATTAAATATCCCTAGTCGTAGTATTATCGAGACTGAACATCGATAATGCGGAATAGACTAGTATTACACTTGTGCGTGTTATGTGAGATCATAACGGCATAGTTCTCATATATTTGGGTATAGGATACTCATGCAAGTGTAATAGGAGGTTGTGTTTTACCGATGGTACGGAAATAGCTTCGCTCTGGATAGACCCCTCGGAATTCCATTGGTGGTATGACTATGTGTCTATGGAAGTCCGAAATCAGGGTAGGTGTATTGGTCTTAACCTGAGACTTGCACCTCTAATGCTTGCGACAATCGGTATGCTTTAGTTTTGGTCGTCCAGGGCTTTAACCGGTTCTGTGTACGCCTCTGCCGGGTATATTGAGAATCGTAGTGTATTGGGTGTGATGTCAAGACGGAAGTATCACTCCAGTCATAGTGGAGATGATGTCACGTAGGATACGGTACTAGTGCTATTAAGTACTGCAGTCATCGGGATGTTATGACTAGGTCATGTATATCCGATTATAGAGACTAGTTACCAGACATCCGACATGTGCTTCGTACGGGGCAGACACAGTTCTAGACCCAGGCCTAGCACGTGACATTCGATACTGGATCGCAATACGCAATACTACGTATACTACGCCTGACAAAGATTATATATTCCAGTAAGAATATTTCTGGAGAATTGGGTAGGCACAGTGCTTTGCTAGAAGCCAACCATGTCTTGTAAATCGGTAAGCACATGGTACGAGGTACGCACGTATTCGGATAATCTGATGACCATATTTACTGCCAACATATTCAGGGATCTCTTGGGTCACTTCCCAAAGATTCACCGATGACAGTTGATTTAAATTAGAATTAATCTGGGATTAATTAAGAGAGAGAATTAATCTGGGATTAATTGAGATGGAGAAAATTAATCTGGGATTAATTGAGGTATTATTTAATCTGGGATTAAATGTGTTCGGAAGAGAGAGAACACGATTAATTTGGAATTAATCGGTATAATAAATTTAATAATTAAATTTGATTTTTCTATTTAATTTATTCGTATGGGCTAAAATTAATATATCAGATATATTAATATGAATTGGATTTCGTTACGAAATTAAAGTCGGACTTTAATATGAACGAACGAATTAATTTAGAATTAATTCATAAACGACGTTCGTAATATATTTGCGAGGCATCGTTATTTAATTAAATTAGATTTAATTATTTAGCGACGAAAGTTCGTTTAATCGGATTAAACGGATCCGAGCCGCGGTAAATGTTCGTAGAGACATTTTGAATTTTGAATTCAAAATGGTGGGGCCCACTTCACACATATCACACATGTGAAGTGGTGGTTGGAAAGTGGTTGGCATTTATGCCAAAACCACTTACTTTCCAACCACTTGGTTTAGGTGAAACCAAATTACCCCAACTACATGGTTTTGGGTAAAAGGGTAAAACCTTTTAACAAAAGCAAAAAGCCTTCTCTCTCTCTTCACTCTACACACTTGTAACACATTTTGGAAAATGAAAACCCTAGAAGCCTCCATTTTGGGCGTGAGCTTCTTCCTCACTTCTCTTTGATTTTGTTGCAAAATCAACAAAGCTAGCATTTGGAGAAATCAACTAAGGTGATAAGGAAACTACTTCAAGAGTTGGAATCATCACTTAAAGCTTGGATCTTGATGATCTCTTCTCAAAATTTTAAAGCTCAAATCCGTTCATTATAAGTATATTCCGCAACTTATTTTGAATTTATGAACACTTTACATGCTTATTAGATCATTGGCATGTTCTAGGAACACTAACAGTCCCTACCAGCATAGATATAATAACAGTAAGGGAGCCCGATAATAGTCCACTCTAAGAACAGAGACAGGAAACCATGGAAAGATAGATCACTCAGAAGCGGAAGTTTGGAGGAAGTAAATGAAGGAATCTAGTATAGCCCAAAGGTCTAAGAAAGTCAAGATGAGGTTTATCGTTCTAGTAGAAGTCCACATAATAGACCCAATGTATTTGAACTTTTAAATCAGCCCAAGTCAGTAGAAATCCGTGCAGTGTACAAGAATAAACCCGAGAGGTTAAAGATATTTAGAAAGTGACAAGATTACTAGCATGGATAGTATAACAGAGTGCCTAGTCGAGACTTATAGTAAGAATATAGAGCAGAGATCTAAGAAGTAGTTAGGAGGACAAACCACCACTAGCCTCAGTAGCAGGGCATAGAGCAAAAGAATAGGATATCCAAGTGGTAAGAGGAACATGAGAAGTAACAAGGAAATTTAGTACATTCAGGCATAAAGTTAACATAATGAGAAGATAGTGGTGTAGAAAATTGATGATAGTTATGTGGGCCCAAGACATGGAGTCGTCGACCAGGTTTCCGCAGAATGAATAACAACCTTTTCTTTTAGAAACTATGATCCCAAAAAGTATATAGATATTTAACCAGATCATCACCGAACTTGAGTGTTAAACAGAATGCGTATCCACGGACCCCTATAGAATGTATATGCTCACTTCTCAACTTAAAGCCTAGCAAAGAGAAGGCTCAGTAAAGACAATTGACAGATTAGATGTTTTGCGAGATGGCTAGATAGCCAAATTGATGAGTTCAATGAAACGTAGATAAGAAGTATGAGATAGAGTGGTTCGAAACTATAATAAGTTGAATTAGAGAATGACTAGGTAAAAGTAGCACCTGAACCAAAGATTTAGTAGAAGATGTCCTAAGTAATTGAAGTAAATAGAGTTTTCAAAAAGTAAGGAGAAATGAGTTTAAGGAACTGAGACAATGAAGAAACCTTTGTAGCAGAGTAAGTTTCTTAAGGAAGAATAGCAAAGAAAGTATAGCAGTACTCAGAGGAAGAAAATAACGAAGTCAGAGGGTTAAACGACATAGACTATACAGGAATGAGTACATGGGCAGTACGAGAAAGTTGTTAGAGAGCATGACTCTAGAGTGAATTTGTAGAAAATGTGGAGAGATCGATTGTTGAATATGATCAGGAGTAAAGTTGGAGAAAACAAACCAAATAGTTTTAGCAGTAGTAGTACCCTAAGTGTAGAAAAAGACACCAGACTTGTATACATGAGAGTCCTAGGCTCCTAGATAAAGAATGTGTGCACTAGATCACCATAAACAGAAAGACCTCAAGATAAGTTCCCACCCTCCCAACCCTCGTTAAGGAACGAACAAGATAAATGTCGATGTTCATCTCAAGATAGCCCAGAAATAAGAGAATGCGTAGTAGGAGCAGATCGAAACAAAAAATCTGTAGATAATACAAGAACAGTATAAGAAAGGAAATAGTTCTAAGTGAGAGATCTAGAAGGAAAGTTACCTAGATGAAACGATAAAGAGAGAAAGTACTAGTTAAACAGTGACAATGATGTAAAAAGAACAACGTTAAACATAACGAGAGACATGTGAGAGATGGCATCCTTCGAATAAAGAAGCAGAGGAATAGGCCAGACAACTCACAAGAGTAGAATAGAGCAAAAGAGAGAGGTTAACAAATAAACAAGTTGGAAATGAATCTGTCGAGATAATAAGAGAAAATACTAAGCAAGCAAAAATAGAAGAATGAAACAACAAGGGTTTCTTAGTATCAGTTTAAACCAGAGATATGGGATGGTTTAGTAAATTTGTAGTATAGTACGAAATCAAGGAAATAAATTACTGCAATGTTGCAATTAATATAGTATGTGAATCCTCAAAGTTCAGTAAAATGGCATGTGTTTGAGTAACGACCCTTGACAGCACTAGGATATGGGAAATAAGTTAGTGTGGAACACCGTAACCAGATTTTTAGTAACAATGAAAGCAAAGTACATAAGAATATGAGCTTTAGCCAGGATCAAATTGCCAGCGCCGATGTTAATAGTTGAGAATGTAGTTTAGGCACCAGAGTGAATACAATTAAGTCTGAATCTGTAGCTAATTAAGGAGGACCACTAGAAAACTACCCAGAAGAAATATTTTGAGTACTAACGTCATCGGTAGACAACATTAGCAAACTAGGAAGCCTTAAGCCGCAGAAATATTAGAACTTGAGGAGAGAATTAAGCAGTTGAAATTTGGCAAGGAGAATATAGAAAGTTAAGTAGCTAAGTGATGAGAAAGAATATTAAGATCAAGTTGTACAAATGGAGAAAAGGAGTGTTGAGTACAAGTATGGAGACATCAGTATTTTTAGTGAGAGTCAAATGTACTGGCTATTAAGAATTTGATCAAGTCAAGTGATTGTTGAGCATAACTAAAGATCTAGAAGAAGATATTTCCTGGGGATAAGGAATGTGGAGCACAACTAGAGGTCCAGAAATGTAGTAGTTAAGAATACTCAGTAAAAACCTTATGAAACAAGGACGAGGTGGTACTTCTCAGAAAAGAACCTAAGGAATATTCGCTAAAGCCACAAACTCTGTAATAGATTACCCAAGTATGGCAAAAAGGTTCGAAGCATAAGTTAGCTATTAAGAATGATGGAGAACCTCATATGTTTACTAGTCAAAGAGTAAATGATCAGCCGGGCAGATGCCTTCATTGTTATGTCATTTAGAAGCCCCAATGATGCAAAATAGTTACAGCAAAGTAAGAGATCATACCAACAAGTTAGTGTACAGCTCTAGTTATAATTTCCAAGTCATGACATTCTAGGTTCAGTATGATCGTCACATTATCCTGTGGCATATTCGTAGCACTCGGAAATTACTGAACCTATTTAAAGAGGATTTGAGGACGAATGCTATTTAAGGGGGGAGAATTTGTAACGACTGGAGGTCTCTACTACTGTTGACTGTAGTACTGTTACATCACGGGATAAGTGTTACGTAATATAAAATTATGTCTGAGTATATATATAGACTTGATGGATAAATAGTAAATTCTTTGAAACTTCGATGCGGGATTCTATGATGTTCCACTCCGTACAACCCATAGTATTTGGGCCTTAACGTTCTCATTCGAACTTTGATTTTTATGAATTTTATATCATCGGAAAGCTGAGATCGAGATATAGAACTTTCAAGTTGAATATTTTTCCAAATTCGGAACAAAAATGAGTCGAAAACGCAGATCAAAAATTCAAATGAATAGTACATGGGGGTCATTCTAGAGAATTCTCTATCATTTTTGACAATTTCAAACAAGCCCAATTATAAAAAGGGGTCACTATTTATCATTTCAAAAATTTTAGAGAAGAGAGAGAAGAGAAACGTATGAAAGAAGAGGGAGAAGAAGAGAAGAAGAAGAATAAGAAAAGAGAATGAGAAGAAAAAAGAAAGAAGAGGAAGAAGCAAAAGGAAGGGTTGCATCCATGGAGCATAAAGGATGAGGAAAATCAAGCATAAAGAAGGTAAGAAGACTTGACCCAAATTATGGTATATTGAGTACTGATGTTTTGATGATTTTAATGTGTTGGTGATTTGGGTGTGATGATGAATACGTAATGATTGTATCAAGAAATAGTGAATTGTAGGAAATCCCCAAATTTGCTAAGTTTTAGAAATGAGATTAATTGAAGATTGTAAGTTGGATATGAGTTGGTACTAATAATGAAATTGATCATATTTTAGAGTTTGGTTGAAGTTAATTGCATGTATGGTGATATGGTTTAAGTGTTAAGGAGATTGATTGTAAAATATGGTTTGAGACTAGAATTTGGTCGTACGTCACGATGCGACCTGTGAATTTCCCAGAAATGCTTCTGGAATGGCGGGTGTCGCGACACGCAAAGGCTGTGCGTCGCGACGCGTAATAGAAATATTTGGGCACATTCTGGATGTGTTGCGTCGCTGCTCGCAATGCCTTGTGTTGCGACACGAGGATAAAAATTTACTCAAATCAGTTATGAACTATTCCAGTTCTATCCGTATATGTTAGAGGCCACCCTAGAGGCCCCGCATCCATTTATACTCAATAGAACTTCATGATATAAGTATAATGCTCGTTGGAATGATAGTAGGTGTTTGAATGCAAAAAACCTAGCATAATCTCGAAGCATTCCCACGACTTATAATCTAACCAAGTTTACCGATTATAGCTTATCGGAAGGAATCCCAAGTTCATCGACTAAGCGAAACAGTGCCAGCCAGGTTCCAAAATATGTGAGTGGACACTGTTCTCTTAAATCGACTTTCTGTTGTTATTTTTCGTTTCAGACTTATATTTTTTTACGCTGTAAGGCGTTAGATGATTTTCATTACAGTTATTTTCATGCAAAGTTAAGATTGAGAAAATAATTATTTTCAGATATTAGTTTTACGATTTTTCGAGGCATGAGGGGAAAATCCACCTCAGTATGTAACTTGCTACAGTTTGGAATTGACAGACAAAGAACATGTGCACAGTAGAGGACTGAGGGGACGGCGATACGTAACGCCCCCAGATCCTAGTCCAGGACTAGGGATGACAGATGCCCCTAGATCCTAGTTTTAAAGCTTGGAGGGTAGCATAGATCCGCACCCCCAGTTCTAGTTCAGTAGCTTTGGAGACGGCGATAGGTAACACCCTAAGATCACTAGTTTCAGGGACATGAGTGGCATGCTTTGGGGGACGATGATACGTAACGCACCAAAGTCATGGTTTTGCATTCCTGGTTCTAGTTAGGCGTATGGGGGGACGACGATATATAATGCCCCCATACGTCAAGTTTTTCAGATACAAACTAGTTTTCAGATATCAGATAAAAGGTTTCCAGATATCAGATTTCTAGAAAACAATTTTCAAATATCAGATTTTAGAAACGAATTTCAGAAAGCAGATTTCAGAGAGATAAGCTTTATGGAAGAGATTTCAGACAAGGTTTTCAGAAAAAGAGTTCTTATGTAAAGTTATTTCTGAAATATGATTTCATAACCAAATGTTTTACACCAGTATTTCAGTTTTTCGTCCACTCACTTAGATCGTACAACGATCTAACCCCCACTTCTAGTTTCCTTGTCTTGCAGGTATTCTCGGAGGACGAGCTCGGGAGGGCGGATACTGTTGCAGTCACTAGGGTTTGGAGTCCACCAGTCCAAGTCAGAGTCAGTGGGTGTCCATTCAGTGTTAAGCAGAAGTCTTGTATTAGTCTTTGGTTGTGACAGTCATTGTAAAAACAAATGTTACCGAGTTTACAGTCATAATTATTGAGTTTATATTTTATGTTAAAGAGTTGGGCGATGGTCCCATGTGTAAGATTTTAATTGAGAAAAAAGTATTATCTTTGTTCATGATTAGAGAATTAGAGGTTTATGGGGTTAGTATGGTCTATCCCCTGCCGGTAGTAGCTCCCGGATCGGGGATGTTACATGGTTTCAAGTTTAATGGTTATAGTTTCAATTTTGATGCTATTAATTTCGTATTATGTTTAAGCATTAAAAAAGTTTCATCTTATTGTTTAAGATTTCAAGTTTAATGGTTATGATTTCAGGTTAATGGTTAAATGAGATGATTTCAAAAATATTGGTACTGATTTCAAATTTAATGGTTATAGTTTCAATTTTGCTGCTATCTGTTTCATATTTTTTAAGCATTAAAAGAGTTTCAAGTTATTGTTCAAGATTTCAAGTTTAATGGTTATGATTTCAGGATAATGGTTAAGTGAGGAGATTTCAAATATATTGGTATTGGTTTCAAATTTATTCTTCCTTTTCTGCAAAATTTAATAATTTCAATTACTGGAGTCATTGGAGACTCAATTCTTAATCTATTACATTATGGTAATCTCAAGCGACAGGTTCACGAGTGTCTTCACACACTCCAATTTCAACTAAGTGCAATTCTGTTATCTCTGCATTTCTTCTAACTTCCTAGCAATGTTGCAACAATCTCTTTGAACCTTCAAGTCTGCTAAAGAAAAAAATTATCTCCTCTGCACCCATTATTAGATTATCAAAATTCTCACGTAATTAAAAAACAAAGCATCCTAAATATACACAACATAAAAAATAATAATTTTATTTACATGAACATTGAAAAAAACGGATTCGTATTTTCTAGTACATTAATAATTGTTCGCGTAATTTTTTGTTAGTACACATGTAAGGTTCCAAACCTCTTGAGACACAGTCCCATAAATAGGTGATTGATTCCAAGAAAATACATCCAAAGGGCGCAAGCACACAGATTACAGCCCTAAAGATTACAAAGTTAATAAATGCATTAAATTTAAACTACTTGCTCATTTTGAGTCTTTTTTTTCTTCCTCCTTTCTCTTCGCTACACCTGAGCCTTTTATAGTGCATGGTCCCACAAATCGCTCAAGCGGTTTCGCTGTCTTCAGCCCATTAAACCCTAATGCTTCCTGCTCGCATGTAACTGCTGGATCATGTGCACAACCGCTGGATCGTGCGTGCAATCACTGGATCGTGCGTGCAACTGCTTGGTAACTTGCTAGATCGTGGGGATCACTGCCAGTCTGTGCAGTAACCGTTAAGTGCACCTATTTATAACTGGCCAACCGCATGGTACCTTTGCATATTCGTTCTTCTTTCATCGTTCTTTACTTGTTGGAAGGTTCTTTCATCGTTCTTTATGATTCTTTACCCATTGCTTGAATCGTCCCGAGTTGAGTCTTTCTGGGTCAATTCCTTCTTCTTTCTTCGTCCAGAATGACATCATGCTTTTTTGTCTTTTGATACATCATGCCTTTTTTCCTTTGATATTTATTTTCCTGTTAACAATTGCCCCCCAAATACGCCTTGATCAATTTGAGAGATGAGATTGAGCCAGTATTTCTTAGTCAAGCATGTAAAGTTGGGTTCATGCCACTGGCCGCTTTACTGGTTCAGTCCGCTGACATTTCGCCTTAATTTCTTGCGCTATTTGCGCGTTTCGATACTTGTTGCTTACATTCCCCACGCAGATCCATCGCTTATCTGATTAATGTGTGACCTTTCCCATCATATTTTGTCTGAAACCATCATTGCGCCAATTAATGTGCCACTTTTCACGTCACATCTATGTCACATCGCGTCTGGCACCGCCTTTCCATTTTCCCGCTATTTCATGTGCCTCGAATTGGATCGCACCACCTGTTCTAGGGTGAACTTATGTTTTGGCTATATAAACCCACCTCCTCTCTTTTCACTGTTTTACCTTCTCTCATCTTTTTCACTGCTTTCTTTGTAAAATTCCTCAACTTACCTGCCATGGCGTCTTCGTACTCTGCTCCCAAAAATAAAACTACCTCGACCTTCAAAGATTACTAGGCCGCTTTGGACGATCCTTAGGTTAGCGTATTTAGGGTCCACACTCTCCTGAAACCCACGAATTTTGCTCCCTCGGCCCCATTTTTGTTAATGATGAAGCCATTGCTACAGCTCCATTGGCCCAGCTATTCCCTTCTATTTCTAACATGCCTCTTTCAGAACCTCTTAGCATTTCTCCTTTGAATCAGTCCAATCTCATCCGTACCTGGCCCAAAATGGATTCTTCATTCGAAAACTGGTTTCAGTGCATGAAGTCGCAGGTAGACACCAACACCTTCCTCGAAAACAGTGGTATGCTCTCTCACAGAGCTTTCCCTTGTATTGCCTCCTTTTGATCAGAATATTTTCCCCATATCACTGCTTTTTTGGTCTTCTGATTATATTATTTTCCTTTTCCCTTCCAGCCCATTGACCATGATACTGCGTGATATCAATGCCTTAAACGGGTTGACTTCTTTGGGTGTGACCATCTCCGCCCATACTAACTTTCGCTTTCCTCCTCCTCAAATGGACAATTCATCATTCTCTTCTTATTCCGCTTTCATTCGTGTGTTCTTTGAGTCGACCGGTCCGGTTACGGTATTGGAGCGTACCGCTTTCATTCATTATTGGCTTTGCAAATATATCATTTGCGTGCCTAGTCAGAAACCCGTGGCAGGTTATCTTCCTATTTCTTTGGACGCTGCCAACAACCGACCTTTGGATCTATACTATTTCTTGTTGGCTTCCGTTTATCGGGGCCTGGCCGTTCTTCAAAAACAGTTATGGTCCGACTCTTCGCCTATTACTTCTGGCCCTCTTTGGCTCGTCCAACTTTGGCTCAGGGCCTACTTCCTTGTTTTTGGTTCCATTGAGTCAAATCGTTCATTTCGTTGTGCTGGCCTTCTATTCGCCCAATTAGGGCCAACTCATCTCATTCCTCATACCATTTTCGAGTATTTTTATACTCTTTCTCGGATCCATTCTTTTTTCCCTTTTTCATTGAGCGACAACCCCTCATTCGTTCATGAGCTTCCATAGACATATGGAGATGAATCCGTTAATTGCATCTGGCGTAAATTTTTATGTACCCACGATCTGATTCACGACATCTTGACTAGGGCTAATGGAAAGGCTAGGGTAGAAGTGTATTCTCCTAACTTCGCCGCTCGTCAATTTGGCATTGTTCAAGGATGGCCCCTTCATTATTTTACTATTGCTCTACTCCAGTAGAGCGTTTCAAAGTTCTTTTGCTCTCAGAAATAGACCAATTCTTGTCGGAGGTGCGATCTTTATTATCTTCCTTTTCTTGTGACTTTTCTCCCATTGTACATCTGTCCATCCTCTTTTTGACTGTTTTTGGCCAGCCAGCCGTGAAAGGCTTTTTTCCTTGCCTTCTTCCATTGTCTTTTCTAGCATTATTTTTCCCTTAAATCTTCTGAACCAGCTGGGCTGAAGAAACCCGTTGAGAGAGCTGGGCCGAAGAAGGCAAGTTCTAAACACCATATCAAAAGGAAACATTCTTCATCTACTCATGGTTCTGATTCAGATGGGCCCGTGTTGGGCCATCGAGCTAAGGTATGCTTTTTTTTTAATTGTTCATTCTGGTTTTCTTGTATAGGTTTCCAGGACTGAACAATCGTCCGACATGGCCGCGCCGGTTCAAGCCTCATCCCCGAAATCATAATCGTTCAACACCCCTCAGAGGAGGGTGAGTCTGTCGAACGCCCAACTATCAGGGTAGATCCCCAACGTACGAGGATAAATATAGTAATGGGAAGTGGGGACACACGTATAAAGGAGATCTCAATGGACAACCCCTGTTTCGAATATCATCCATTGCATACTCCCATCCCCCTTGTGCAAGAGCCGAATGATGAGCTTTCTTAGCTCCATCCTGAGCGAGTTGTCCCCTTGATTCATAGGTTGATTGCCTCGGAGATTGAGGGTGTTATAGGGACATAGATGGCCTGTTCAGACTGGCCGAATTAGATGTGTTGGAAGAAGCCAGGTCCATTCTAAATGTGAATATTGTAAGACGAATATATGAAAATATTGAGGTTATACATGTTACTAATTCCTCCAATTTTGACTCTTCTACAGAAACCCAGTCGTCGGGTGGACCAAGGTATTCTGGTGTCCCATTCGATCCTCCATTGCATCAGTCTTTTTCACCGAATCGCGATCTTCGGTCATCACCCTATATTTCTCCACTGTCATCTCCGCGGCCAATATCTCCTATCCTTCCGCCATCATCTCCTAGGCGACGGTTCATATCGCCCCCGGTGATGTTCCTATGACGGCTGCAGATAAGCCTTCAAATTCCAGTTTTGTGCCCGAGGCTGTAAGTACTTCTCTTCCCTTTGAATAACTACATCGGTTTTCATTTGCTAACCCTTTTTTTATAAATGGGTGCCCGATCCGTTTATGTAATCGGTCCAAGACATTTTGGATCGTCTCGATCGGCTGGCCTCCACTTCGTCTCAACCTCTCTCATCCTTAGCGCAAGTAACCACGGACTTGGAGGCCCTTTAGAAAGTCATTCATCAATATGCATCTTTCACTGGGCTGGACATCGGTCAGGCTGCTCTGCCAGAGAATATACTTAAATTAGAGAGAGTTTCCTTTGAGTTGTCCCGACTGTTGGCTTCTCCTATTTTTCCTATACTAGTAGAGAATCAGCTCTTCCTCCAAGACTTACAGAATGAAGTAGAGGCCCTCATTCCTCGTTATTGATGTATACACAGTCATAAGGTAGGGCTTTGTTCTTCAGTGGCAAAGAAAGAAGGACTCTGCGATTCCCTTAATGCTCTCCGTCAATCCTTATGGGAAACAACAGACGAAATAATGATTGAGGAGTCGGTATTGCTGGACTTAGAGCAACAACTACGGGAGATCCAATGTCTCATTAAGGAGAGCTGCATGAGAAAAGAGGCGAAGAAGAAAGCCGTTGCTGCGCAATTAGAAGAGTGAACGCATCTTTGGCGGAGTATGAAGACTTGGTTCAAATTGACTTTGAAAAGAGCCTAGCCGATCTAACTGCAGTTGATAGGGTGATGCATCAAGAGTGGCAACAGTTAAGAGAGACATTTGCGATTTTGAAAGACAAAGTATTTACTGAGGACGTCCAACGGCCACCATCTAATAACTGATTTTTTTAATTTATTTATTTGTTGCTAGGACATTGCATCGTCCATTATCTATGAGTTATCATTTGTTACCCCGTTTTTATTTAACAATGTTTATTATTATTATGATATTTTTTTATTTCGAAGAACATTACATTCTCATGTTCCCATAACGAAGGCACATATTTTTTCAAGTACTTACTATTTATCGCTCTAACATGCATTCCTCCATTTAAATTCCTTAAATGATAAGCTCCATTTGGCAACACGTTCTCCACCTCGAAATGTCCTTCCCAATTGGGCGACCATTTTCCATACACAGGACTTTTAGTATCCAGTGGTAGTATTGTCTTCTATATTAACTCTCATTTCCTGAATGATTTGGCCATATCATTCCGGTTATACCCTTTGGCCATTCTTTCTTTCTGTGCTTCCAAACGGTTGATGACATCACACTTAATATCATATAACTCTAATAGATTTTGGATCATTGCTTCATTATAATCTTCTTTTGTCAACTTATCCTGTAACGCCACCCTTGTAGATTTGACATTGACCTCAACCGATAATACGGCCTCCTGACCATATACTAGCTGGAATGGTGTGATCGAGGTGCTTGTTCTGGGTGATGTCCTATATGCCCATAAAGCCTGACTCAAGCATTCGTCTCATTGTCTGGCATTGTCTGTTATCATCTTTCGAATTAAGCCTTTAAGGATTTTATTGGATGACTCTGCCTGACCATTTGACTGAGGGTAATATGGTGTAGTATTTACTAATTAGATCCCAAATTCACTCAAAAAATTCTTTATTTTTCACCGTTAAGAGAAGTCCCATGATCTACCATCAATGTTTGTGGAATACCGAATCGATGAATAATATGCTCTTTAATGAACTTGATGATTTGTTCTTGGGAAATTTCTATTATTAGGATTTCTTCCACCCACTTGGTAAAGAAATCCATGGCGACAATGATAACGTGTGCCTTTTGCTTGATGCATGATATATTTTTCCTATCAAATCAATCACCCATCATATGAATGGCCATGGTTTAATGATGTGGATCATTTCTGTTGCCAGCGCTCGTTGTATGGGTCCATATTTTTGACAAGTCATGAACCCCTTCGCATATACTATGCATGACTCTCCCATTTTCGGCCAATAATACATGTTCCTTATGATTAAGCACCTCATTTTTACTCCGGCTTGATGGGCCCCAAAGACTCCTTCATGCACCTCAGCCATAATGGTCTTGGCCTCTGACGACCCCACACACCTTAACAATAAACCATATTGGCGTTTTTTATACAATACATCCCCTAATACCACAAAGTTGAAAGCTTTTAGTTTTAGCTTTTGATTGTTGGAAAATTATGACCCATAGCATCACTATTTGTACAGAACATGGTGTTGTTATACAAATTAACTATGTGACAAAAGAAATTGCTATTTTATCATTTGTAATTGGATTACCGGGATATATAAATGATAAAAGTCCATATGATTAGTTTCCGATTAATAAGATATGATACAGTATTAATCCACTAAGGTTTAATCATTAAAATATCCCTAGTCGTAGTATTATCGAGATTGGACATCGATAATACGGAATAGACTAGTATTGCACTTATGCCTGTTATGGGAGCATAACGACATAGTTCTCATATATTTAAGTATTGGATACTTATGCAAGTGTGATAGGAGGTTGTGTTTACCGATGGTACGGAAACAGGTTCACTCTGGATAGACCCCTAGGAATTCCATTGGTAGTATGACTATGTTTCTATGGAAGTCCGAATCATGGTAGGTGTATTTGGTCTTAACCTGAGACTTGCATCGCTAATACTTGCGACAATCAATATACTTTGGTTTTGGTCATCCATGGCTTTAACAGGTTCTGTGTACGCCTCTTCTGGGTATATTGAGAATCGTAGTGTATTGGGTGTGATGTCGAGATGGAAGTATCACTCCAGTCATATGGAGATGATGGTCACGTAGGATAAGGAACTGGTACTCTTGTATGCTGCAGCTATCGGGATAATATGACTAGGTCATGTTTATCCGATTATAGAGACTAGTTACCAGAGATCCGACATATGCTTCGTACGAGGCAGACACAATTCCAGCCCCAGGCCTAGCACGTGACATCCGATATTGGATCGCAATACGCAATACTACGTATACTACGCCTGATACAGATTACATATTCCTTTAAGAATATTTCTGGAGAATTGGGTAGGCACGGTGCTTTGCTAGAAGCCAACCATGTCTTGTAAATCAGTAAAAATGTAGTACTAGGTACGTAGATATTTGGCTAGTCCGACGACCAGATTTACTGCCAACATATCCACGGATCTCATGGGTCGCTTCCCGAAGATTCACCGATGACGTATGACTCGCACATAATTAATCTGGGATTAATTATAAGAGAGAGAAAATTAATCTAGGATTAATTACGGAGATATTTTATCTTGGATAAAATACTAGTTAAGAGAGAGAACGATTAATTTGGAATTAATCGATAAAATAATATATTCGATATATTAAATGAAATTAGATTTCGACGCGGAATTAAAATTAGATTTTAATTCGGGCGAACGAGTTAATTTAGAATTAATTCGCTAACGACGTGAATAGTAATTTTGCTAGGCATAATTATTTAATTAAATTTGATTTAATTACGTCGCATCGGAAAATTCGTTAATTTGGAATTAGCGAACCCGAGCCCGGGATATGTTGCGGGCCCACTCGGATTTTGAATCAAGTGGGGCCCACAAGTCACATCACGCGACACATCATTAGTCACTCAAGTGATGGAAGTCTTATCACTTTTTGGTGATTGACATCTTGTCATTTTTTGATTGATAGGAGTTGTTGGAGGCATTAATGCCTTGTACCAATTTTTGCTAAAATTGATAATGGTATTTGATTTTTGAAATCAAAACACACAACACTTCATCTTCTCTTCTCTCCCCACTCACGATTTTATGCCAAATTTTCTCTCTTCTCTTGGCTTGGCCGAGAGACACACTAGGATTAGGAAACAATTTGTTGCAATTTTTTTCCAAGTGCTAGCACACTAAAAGAGTCATTCAAAGGTGATAGGGAAACCCATATATGAGCTTGGAATCAAAGATCAAAGCTTGGAGCATTGATTCAACATTCAAAGAGGAGCTTAAAGCACAAAAAGGGGCTTGGCCGAATCATCCATGGAAGGAAGAAATTTTTTTTGTGATCATCGCATCCAAAAGCCAATCAAAGTGAGTATTTTTGCTACTTTACTTTGTTGTATTCGCACATTTCATTGCTTAATTTGATCTTGGTTTGACCTAGAAAACCCAACATTGATTTCCTCCGTTCTCCAGGTTCTTTAGGAAATCTTTGAGTTCTCTCCTCCAATCGTTTCCGTCTTGGTTCTCAATGTCCACAACACTAACTTCATTCCTACGCCTTACTAGAGCTGGTTTAATTTCTCCCCTTCCACACATACTGCCAATTCTCATCTTTTTATATCATGAGGCTGCTTGGGCTAACTCATTAGTTATCTCGTTCTTCATCCTTGAGATGTGCTCTAACTCTATATAGTCAAATTTATCTAACAATTCTTGAGTTATTTCTAATAATGCCATGATTGACGAACTCTGGCATCTAAAGGCCCCCATTACATGTTGGACTACTAGTTGCAAATCTCCCTTAATGGACATATTCCTTACTCTCATATCAAGGAGTATTTCCAATCCAAATATTAAAGCCTCGTATTCGGCCTGATTATTGGTACAACATTCATCCAACGTGATGATGAAATGAAATATTTCTCTTAAATGACTGACAATGGCGATTCCTATTCCTGCCCCCTTCGATGTGCTAGACCCGTCGAAGTACATCATCCATGCTTTTAAGCTGTATTCATATATTTATATTTCAATTTCTTTAGTTATGCTTAAACATGGGTGATCAGCTAAAAAATCAGTAAGGTCTTGGTTTTTTATGGCCTTTTGGGGTTCGTGCCGTATGTCGAATTTTGACAACGAAAGAGACCAAAACCCTACCCTTTGATGCAAAATTGAACGATAGAATATGTATTTCACTATATTGATCTTTGTAACTAGATACACAGTAGTCGGCCTCAGATAGGCGAGTAATTTAGTGCGTGTAAAATACAAAGCCAAACATAGTTTCTCCATTGGAGAGTAACTACATTCGTATTTCAAGAAATGATTAATTGATAAGGGAGTAATAAATAGCTCTTTCCACGCCCATGTTATCATTCTGCGTGATCATTCCAGCAATAGACTGCTCCTCGGAAGATATGTAACGCTTCATTAAGTGTTCTGGCACGGGAGGTACCATTACCAGCGGCTTCGCTAAATAGTTTTTTAGGCTTTCAAAGGCTCTTTGATGCTCTTTTGTCCAGGCGAAATCTTCCATTTCTTTTAGCCTCAGTAGAGATGAGAAGACTTTAGTTTTCCCTGTACAATTTGAAATAAATCTCCTTAAAAAATTAATTTGCCATAGGAACCTTTGCAACTCTTTTTTAATTTTGGGAGGTTTGGTGATGAGCGGAAACTATATCAATATTTACCGCCCTTTTACTTAATATTTTGTATAGTTTCTCGAGTTTTATGAACATTTTGATGTGTTTTAGTTTATTTTGTAGATAAAATAAAATCTAGACTTAATGGAATCAATCACGATGAAATATGGAACAAATAAGGGTAAAAACTGGACTTGACATTTGGATTTTGGAGGTTGGAAACTTGAAATGGCATTCTAACGAAGTACAATTTCAGAAATTTCAACTTTGCGCAATTTTCGTATTTTGGCCTTAACTATCTATTTTGATATCGGATTGAGGTGATTCAATTTTCAGATTAAAGAATACTCAAAGATCTACAACTTTTACGTTCATAATAATTTTGAATTCCTAAGTTTTCATGACCGAAATTGATAAAACATCTGGAAGTGTGTTATATGTAATTATTAAAGTCATTTTCAAAAAATAAAAATAAAAAAAAAAAAAAAAAATGAAAATTGTCAAACTTCCACCAAACATGCTTGGTGCCATGTTTGGTGCCATTTTTGGTCGAGAAATTGGTGGAAGCCTTTAGATTTGCCTATAAATACCAAGCTAAACTTTATAATTTTTTCATGCTTTCTTTGGTGGATTTCTCCATGAAAAACTAAAAGAAAGTGTCTTGCATGTTTATTTAAGTTTTCTTGTATTTTGTCTTTATTTATTTAATAAAATTTTGAGTGTTTTTAATTACATCATTAGTAGGTAATCTCTTTTTGCTGGAGTCTGGGGGGAAACTTTTAATATAATAATTTAGATTTACTCCCTTAATTTAAATAAGTACATTGAATTAATTATTTATCGCCTATATGGCCGGTTTTATATTATTGGACTTAGTTTCCACCGATATGGTTGATTTAGGTGCTAATCTTGTTACCGCCTACATGGTCGATTTATATGATTTTGTTACCGTCTATATGGTCGGTTGGACTTTAGATAAATGACATTCACCGCCTATATGGTATGTTTTAATATAATTAATTCAAGAAATGATTAATTGATAAGGGAGTAATCTATATTTGAAGTATTAAATGTGAAACCCCTAACTCTAGCATTTTCTTTTATTGTTGAAATTTTCTTTACTTTTTAATTTTCCATTATATTATTCTGTTTAACTATGCATTTTGTAATTTTAGGTATGTTTTGTAACTAAACATATTATCTAGGGGTGTGATGAATTCCAATATCACCGGTTTATAAAGTTGGTTATTTTATGTCTTAGGTAATATAAAGATTTATTTATTGAGTCTTAAGCTTAATGCTTCTTGTTAACTGGCCATTAATATGATTGATTTGGTAAACTTAAAATGAACTTGGAAAAAGGATTTTAGGTTTAGCCGTAGACTCAATAGCTCACGATCTCACATTGGGGTAAAAGACTCTTAGGTAGATTTCCTTACAGGATAGGAATATACCTGTTGGACGGGGGTAACCATAATTGGAACTTAATCTTAATGAATTCAGATAACTTGGTTAACATAGGAATATAGTTAATTGGGTTACACTGAGTGTTTGCATCTGACCATCGGAATAGGCTTTTGCATATTTTTGTGTTCCAGGTTAATAAACCGATATATTATACAAACATGAGATCACCACTTCATCTTTAAAAGATATTGGAATGATCCACAACCCTAGATAGTTTTATAATATTGATTTTTCCTTTAATTTACTTTCGCACTGTTTTATTTACTTGTTTTCAGACAAAAATCACCATCCAAACAACAATCAATCTATTAGGTACTTGTAAACATTTAATGTCACAAATTGATAGCTAAGGTATTAAGTCCTCATGGGATCGATGTATTTTATACTACTTAGAGCGATACATGTGCTTGCGTTACTTGTGTGATTTCACCGATCAAGTTTTTAGCGCCGTTGCCGGGGACTTAGTTATCTTTCACTATTAATTTTGAGGTCAGATACCTTTACATGTGTCCAATTTATTTTTACTTATTATTTCTGTTTTCTTGTGTTTCACGTTCTCAGACACTACTAAGGGTGGCAACGGGCCGGGCCGGACCGGACCCAGGCTTTGAAAAGCCCGGCCCAAGCCCGACCAAAAAAAATTTGCTCGAAATTTTTCCAAAAAAGAAAAAAAATCAAATACAATTTATATTATATAAATATATCATCATAATTAAAAACATACAAAAAAATACATTCACATTATATGTAAAGATAATTCACAATTTAAATGCTACAAACAAATAAAAATGTTACAAACATATTAAAAAAAATATATTTATATATAAAATTTTTTTTTTGGTTTTGGCCCGGGCAGGGCCAAAATTGCAAAGCCCGGCTCGGGCCCGAGTCGGGTTTTGATCAAATGGCCCGGCCCGAGCTTTTTTTACCTTGGGCCGGGCCGGACTGGATCGGGCCCGGGCTTTTCTGCCACCCTTAGACACTACATGAGAAGAACCAGAAGCTTTGAAATCCGTCCGCTTGACCTATAAATTGAAAGAACAATCAGACAATTGAGAAGGGAAAGACGAGAAGGTCAAGAAGCACTGATCAACATGAACAATCAAGAACCTGAACTTTTGGAGTTTGCACCACCAATTCCCGTTCGAGACAGAACTATTTCGGTGGTTGACGGCTTCATTTCATGTATTGTACTTCCTCCTTTACTAGCAAATGTGTGTGACATCAAAACACGGATCCAGATGATACAACAATTAGTTCAGTTTTGAGGGGAATGCAACTGAAGATCCTAATGCCCACATTGGCAACTTCCTGGAAGTTTACGGCACATTCAATTACAACTTAGCGGCTGAAGAAGCAATGAGACTGTTCCCATATTCTTTGAAAGACAGAGCTAAGGCTTGGTTACATTCATTACTAGCAGGTTCCATCACAACTTGGAACACTCTAGCCACCAAATTCCTTGCAAAGTACTTTCCCCAGCCAGAACAGCAAAGCTGAGGAATGACATAACATTCTTTGTGCAACATGATTCAAAATCCCTCTGCGAAACTTGGGAAAGATACAAGGAATTGCTCCGGAAATGTCCTCACCATGAGATTGCAAAGTGGCTACAAGTCCAAACCTTCTATAATGGACTTTCTAGACTAATGAGAACTACTATTGATGCTACTGCTGAAGGAGCTTTAATGGAAAAATGAGAGGATCAGGCCTGGGACCTAATTGAAGAAATGGCCAACAACAATTCTTTGTGGCCAACAAAAATGAGCATGATTCAACGAATAATAAGAATTTACGAAGTTGGAGCCAACACCGCATTGAATGCCAAGCTGAATAAGATATGCAAATTCATGGAAACTCTTAGCATGCAAGGCAATATTGGATCCACAATTTCACCATATGTAGGAGTACCAGAGGCAGAGTCTTACAACCAACATGATGAGACGGTGAACTATGTCAGTAATTTCAACAGATATGGGAACAATTCATATTCCAACACCTACAACCCATGGTGGAGGAATCATCCTAATTTCGTATGGAACAACAATTCAGGACAAATGAACAATCCATCATCAGGATTTCAACAGTAAATTCAAAGCCAGGAGTATGAGAAGAAGCCATAAATAGAAGATTTGCTTGCCCAGATGAAAAAGCAAGAAGCCAAATATGATGTTATGTTTCAAAATCAAGCAACATGAATTCAAAATCAAGCAGCATCAAATGAAGATATATTTCAAGCCCAATCAGCATTGAATCAAAGCATAACTGCTTCTATAAAGGCACTGGAAAATGAAATACGACAACTGGCCAATGCTCAGAGTTACAGACCGCAAGGTACCCTTCCTAGCAACACAGAACCAAATCCAAGGAACATGGGGAAGGAACAATGTCATGCCATCACTTTGAAAAGTGGTACGGAGATCAATAAAGATGTTGGAAACAAAGCATCCACTGAGGAAGTTCCAAAAGAAAGCAGCGAAACAGAGCCACATATGGAGGAAAAAGAAGCAAAAGTAAATGATCGAGAAAGATTAACTCCACCTCCACCATTTCCACAGCGTCTCCAGAAAAATGAACTGGACAAGCAGTTTGCTCGATTACTGGAGATCTTTAAAAAGCTGCATATCAACATTCAATTTACAGAAGCATTGTAACAAATGCCCAACTATGTCAAATTCATGAATGACATTATGTCATGAAAATGAAGATTGGGAGATTACGAGACAATAGCATTGACAGAACAATGCAGCCCCATCATTCAGAGGAAGCTTCCCCCAAAGTTGAAAGTTCCTAGAAGTTTTACTATCCCTTGCACCATAGGAGAACATAACTTCGGTAAGCTTTCTGTGATTTAGGTGCTAGTATTAACTTGATGTCGTTTTCCATTTACAGGAAACTACATATTGGAGAAGCAATGCCCACCTCAATCTCTTTGCAACTTGCTGATAGAACGCTCACATTTCCGATTGGTGTAGTTGAAGATGTGCTGGTCAAAGTCGATAAATTCATTTTCCCAGCAGATTTTATTATCCTTGACATGGAGGAAGACGAAGACGTGCCCATCATCCTCGGGAGACCATTCTAGGCTACAGGTCGAACCATTATTGATGTATGAAAATGTGAACTAACCATAAGGGCACAATACCAAGAAGTAACATTCAATATTTTCATAGCCATGGAATTCCCAAATGACGAAAAGAAGGAGGAATATTTCAGACTCGATGTGATAGATAGCACCATCCAGAACTCTGATGAAATGCAAAGTTCCACTGATAAACTTAAAGCATACAATCTTCCTGTGGAGCTTGAAGATGAAGCGTACTGCGCACAGAAGAAGTTAAATCTTGATCTACAAGCAACTGAAGAGAAAAGGCTCCACCAACTCAACGAATTGGAGGAATTTCATATACAACCTTTTGAGAATGCCAAACTGTACAAAGAAAAGACCAAGAAGAAACATGATGAGAAGTTAGTGCACATACAACTGGAACTGGGGCAGCGGGTATTGTTCAGCAAATCAAGGTTGAAATTTTTCCCTGGGAGGTTAAAATCACGGTGGTCAGGTCCATTCATAGTCACCCAAGTTTTATCAGATAAATCCGTTGAGTTACTTTATCCCAACTCCAATAAAACCTTCAAAGTTAAAAGCAAGCGTGTCAAACAGTATTGGGGAGAATCATTTGAGCGACGAAAAGAAAGTGTCACACTTTCAGATCCAGCCTAACATTCAGGCAGTCATGTCTAGCTGACGACGTTAAACTTAGCGCTAGTATGGAGGCAACCCATGCAATTTGTGTATCTATTAAGATTTGGTGTGTTTTATTTTGGTGTGTTTAATTTGTGTAGGTAAAGTCACATTTCATGATGGAAGACGTTCTCGTAAATCTTCACAAGCAATTTCCTTCTCTCCCTCAAAACTCTCTGATGAAAGTCTACAAAGCTCGCTTGGAACGAATGAGATTACCGATGATCAAAGGTATTCCTAATGACATTCGATCGATTATTGAAGCATGAGTCCGATTGGCAGGTGAGTCCTCTGACTCTTTTGTGTCATATCTGTCTAATTTAGGAAGAAGCACCTATGCTAAGAAAAGAAGACCTAAAAGACTAGGTGTTTGCTATAAATGTGCACGCATGCATGTAATACTCATTGTCGTTCTTTAGGAATGTTGTATGATAACCGTGAAGATAAAATTAAATTCATTAGGGATGGCATGAGTAAGGAGTCTTTGGATGACATATCATTGACTCTTGAGATGCATTCCAGTGGATATGTGCATCACGTAATTTACATGTTACATACACAGTTTTGAAAAGAAAGACAATATTTAAGTCTCGAGAATCTGACTTTAAAAGACCTTGTTCGCCAATTTATAAGAAAATTGGATGGAAAGCTTGTCCCTGACGCATAGACGTCATTCAAGATGTTACTTCTTGTAAATATTATTTTCTCTTTGGTTTATCTAATAATTTTGATTTGTTTTGTTATTTTCTTTTATTTTCTCCGACAGGATCCAGACTTTTTGACTTTCACGATATATTTTACAGTTTAGTTAATAATTATCATTTGGCACGTATCAGTGCTATTATTACTCACCCTTTTTCAGGTTCTATAAATTTAGCTCATCATTGCACTCTTGAAGACATCCAGATTTGAGAAAGAAATACATTTAAAAAAAATGGAAGCAACTTCAAGTAGATGAGTTGTATAGATAAGTTGTAAACATCTATGTGTTTTGCGATACTAGTGTTGGTTATAAGCCAGAATTCGTTGCGGCAGCACATGAATTGGGTAGAGTCATAGCTGAAAGGAATATGCACCTAGTATATGGCGGTGGCAATCTTGGACTAATGTGGTATGTCAAGGGCCATACAAGAATGAGGTAGTCAAGTTTTGGGAATCATCCCAAAACCTTTGGCAGAGGCGAATCTTATAGGACCATCAAATGGAGATGAATGTATTGTACTAGGTATGTCTGAACGACTTGTGAAAATGATTAACCGTGCTGATGCTTTTATTACTTTGTAAGGTGGCTTAGGCACGATGGAGGAAATCTTTACAGTGCTATCTTGGGCAAACTTGAACATACACCAGAAACCGATTGGACTGTTTAATGCTGATGGATTTTATGATTTTCTTTGTGTGTTTCTTGATGATGCCCGGAGAAATGGGTTCATTTCAAAACCTGTAAAAGATATCCTCTTCACTGCCCGAATAACCAGTGATTTAATTGACCAACTTTTAGCCTTTGAACCACAAATTGACCCTATCATTTCTAAGATAATCTGGTTCGATAATGATCGTGGAAAGAAGTGTCGGATAAATATGCATCTTAACCTTTAATTTCTTTTTAGATGTAGAATTTCAGCTAATCATGTACTATTTTCTAAACTCTTCTTCTACTTTTTAGACATTGAGGACAATGTCTCAATTAGGTTTGGGGGAGTGGAATAGTTGACTAGTATCTTGTTTTAATTTTTCGTTGTGTTGTTTTTATTTGATTTTTAGTCAAAATTTTCTTAAAATTAAAAAATTATAATTTTTTTTGTTTCTATGTTTTTAACTTGACTAATCAGATGGAATGATGTTTGAGATAGCTGTGTAAGGAATTTCTACTCCTGAGACGTATCTCAACCTATTTCGTAACAAGTTAATTTTTGTTTATTTCCTTTTGAATTATTTAATTTGTGAATTCTCCATAATACTGATTAAATTGGATTTTCGTATGCTCAGTTGACAGATATTATCAATATGCATGGTAACATACGATCATGAGTTGTAATTGAAAAGTTTGTAATATTCAGTGCTCTAGTTTAATTGGAGGAAGCATCTAAAAAAGCGATGGAATAAAAAAAGAAAAAAGAAAAAAAAGAAACATCTGAGATCCGAGTAATTAAGTATGTAGGGGTGTTTTAACACCTAGTGCCCTAAAGCCAACTGGCTTGGGAGTCACTGGCCCAAAGCTCGCTACATAGATTGAAGAAGTTGTTAAAAAAAAAGAACAAAAAGAAAAAAAAAACGATATCTGAAATCTGAGTAATTAAGTCTGTAAGGGTGTCTGAACACCTAGTGCCCTAAAGCCAACTAGCCCAAAGCTACACTTATGAATATTGTGGGCACAATGAGCTGATTAATACCTTGTTGGTTGTGTATATGGAGAATGGTAAAAATAATCTGAGAATTTACTTATTTGGTAATTTAGAAAGAAAGAAAACAACTATTAACTTGGATAAGAAGTTTCACTTGTTTAGTCACTAACTTGTTTATCTTTTTATCTTTTTGCTTTTGTGTGCATTTGATTGACGTTTGTGGGTATCGTCACTGTAAGCCCTCACGAGACTACAACTCGTCCACTAGGGACACCTAGGGGTTTAAAGGCTTGTTGCATAGGCTAAATGCAACCGTGATCCCTACAAAAGTGGCTTAGTTTAATTTTAATTGTTTATTGCATTTTATTTTGTTGTTTTGCTCGAGGACTAGCAAAATGTTAGGTTTGGGGGTGTGATGAGCGGAAAATATATCAATATTTACCGCCCATTTTACTTAATATTTTGTATAGTTTCTCGAGTTTTATGAATGTTTTGATGTGTTTTAGTTTATTTTGTAGATAAAATAAAATCGGGACTCAATGGAATCAATCAAGATGAAATATGGAACAAATAAAGGTAAAAACTGGACTTGACATTTGGATTTTGGAGGTTGGAAACTTGAAATGGCGTTCTATCGAAGTACAACTTCAGAAATTTCAACTTTGCGCAATATTCGTATTTTGGCCATAACTTCTTACTGTCATATTGGATTGAGGTGCTTCAAGTTCCAAATTAAAGAAGATTCAAAGATCTACAACTGTTACGCTCATAATAATTTCGAATTCCTAAGTGTTCATGACCGAAATTGATAAAACATCTGGAAGTGTGTTATGTGTAATTATTAAAGTCATTTTCAAAACAAAAAACAAAAATAAAATAAAAAATAGAAATTGTCAAAATTCCACCAAAGATACTTGCATGTTTGGTGGAGGAATTGGTGCCATGTTTGGTGTCATATTTGGTGCCATGTTTGGTGCCTTGTTTGGTGGAGAAATTGCTGGAAGCTTTTAGATTTACATATAAATACCAAGCTAAACTTTGTAATTTTTTCATGTTTTCTTTGGGGGATTTCTCCATGAAAACCTAAAAAAAGTGTCTTGCATGTTTATTTAAATTTTCTTGTATTTTCTCTTTATTTATTTAATAAATTTTTGAGTGTTTTTAATTACATCATTAGTAGGTAATCTCTTTTTGCTTGAGTCTGGGGGGAAACTTTTAATATAATAATTTAGATTTACTCCCTTAATTTAAATAAGTAAACTGAATTAATTATTTACCGCCTATATGGCCGGTTTTATATTATTAGACTTTGTTTCCGCCTATATGGTCGGTTTAGGTGCTAACTTTATATTCGCCTATATGGTCGGTTTATATGATTTTTTTACTGTCTATATGGTCGGTTGGACTTTGGATAAATGATATTCACTGGTTATATGGTCGGTTTTAATATAATTAATTCAAGAAATGATTAATTGATAAGGGAGTAATCTATATTTGAAGTATTAAAAGTGAAACCCCTAACTCCAATATTTTCTTTTATTGTTGAAATTTTCATTACTTTTTAATTTTCCATTATATTATTCTGTTTAACTATGTATTTTGTAATTTTATGTATGTTTTGTAACTAAATATATTATCTAGGGGTGTAATGAATTTCAATATCACCGGTTTATAAAGTTGGTTATTTTATGTCTTGGGTAATATAAAGGTTTATTTATTGAGTCTTAAGCTTAATGCTTCTTGTTAACTGGACATTAATAAGATTGATTTGGTAAACTTAAAATGAACCTCGAAAAGAAATTTTAGGTTTAGCCTTAGACTCAATAGCTCACGATCTCACCTTGGGGCAAGAGACTCTTAGGTAGATTTCCTTATAGGATAGGAATACACCTGTCAGACGGGGGTAGCCATAATTGGAACTTAATCTTAATGAATTCAGATAACTTGGTTAAAATATGAATATAGTTAATTGGGTTACACTGGGTGTTTGCATCTGACCATCGGAATAGGCTTTTACATTTTTTTGTGTTCCAGGTTAATAAACCGATATATTGTACAAATATGAGATCACCACTTCATTTTAAAAGATATTGGAATGATTCATAACCCTAGATAGTTTTATAATATTGATTTTTCCTTTAATTTACTTTCACACTGTTTTATTTACTTGTTTTCAGACAAAAATCACCATCCAAACAACAATCAATCTATTAAGTACTTGCAAACATTTAACGTCATAAATTGATAGCTATGGTATTAAG